>VWZZ01007111.1:102870-134366 GCA_013399095.1 Psophia crepitans
GGGGGGGGGGGGGGAATATTAGTACCTGACGGGGTTCGGTGGAAGAATTCCCTTAGCCTGGTGACCTTTGCATTAGGTACTTGAACGCGAGATCTTTTACACTTATAGGGAAGAATTTTGTGTTAAAAAAACGTTTTAAAATAACTTAAAAAAATTCTTCTGTTTCTCTTAAAAACCTTTTAGCTTAGCTTGTGTATGCTGCGTCTGCAGAGAAGGCTTTTTGTGTTCTCTGAAATACAGGGTTGGGTTGCGCACTGACTGCGTTGCCTCTCCACAGGCTTCCGCAGCATCACGGCGTGGTGGTTGAGTTGGGATGCTCTGCAAAGGGCCCTTTTGGAATCAATAGCGCATCCACTTCATTAATTTTTAACGGTCTGGCTGAATAAACATAAAAGGTAGTGGAACGGTGGCCAAAACTCTTCGCAGCATAATGAAAGCTGCTCTCTGGCAGAATTTAAAAATGCCGGAGAGCTGGCAAAAGGACTGGTCTCCTCCTGTGCCTCTCCCTGCTGAGTGTTCAGCTGCAATCCTGCCTGGCTCTTCTACATCCTCATCTGCGTTGGGAAATAGAGCGCCTCACTTTCCACGTGCGTGTAGAAGTGAACACCAGAAAGTGGTGCCTGCAGCAGGGTTTGCACAGGATCCTTCTTTAGAGTGAGACTTTCAGTCATCAGAGAGTCGCCTTCTCATTTTTTGACATCGTGTGGGGATCTACCAATAGACCCTCCTTGTCTCTTGGGTCCTGCCCGTGCCATGGTGTGGGAGGACCATGCCTTTTTCAACAAGGGTGTTTGGGAACTGTGCAAGAGCGAAGCCTTGCCGGTCTCAGCTTTTCTGATGGGATGGGTTTGGCATGGGGCAACGGTGGGTAGTTTGGCTGAGGGGCATGTTGCTTTCTTCAGGAAGCCTGCAACCGTTTGGATGCAACCGTGCAGATACTTGGAGCACCTGCACACAGGAGCACACCTGATGAAGTTAGTTTGCTGGAAAGTGTGTTTTGTTTTAATGGTTTGGTTCTTTAGATCTCTAAATGGTACGGGCTCAGCAAGGAAAGCCAAGAAAAATGAACATCAGAAAATAGCACTCACTAGCGCTATTTTCCTTGAGGTTTTTTTCCTTCCTCTAAACAGAAATTACTGTACTTGCCAAAAGAATTGGTGCCAAAAAAGTAACGCTTTGCCTCTGTCAACATCCAACCTGGGAGCCGTAGGAGAGGAAAAAAAAAAAAAATTACAAACCCAAAATATGGCATCCACCTGGCACCTGGGGGCACTTTGTAGGCAAGGAATGATCCAGAGGCACGGGTGAAATTCAGTTCCAGCAAGAGGACCTGTAGCTTTAGCACAGCAGAACCTATCGATAGCAGGTGGCTCCTTTGGGTGGTACCTTTCTCCCAGGGAACGGAGCTCCCTCCTGGCCGCTGATAGCTGGGCGGGCTCAAAGAGGAGGGTTATATCACAGCCCTAACACACCTTCACAGGCAAAGCAACCTCTGCTTAAGCAAGGAAAACATTCTTCATCTTCGGGAGGACAACTGGGTGATCTTTAAGGTCCCTTCCAACCCAAACCATTCTATGATTCTGTGATGGCAGTTGCATTGGGCCAGTGATTTCCTGGGTTGCCAGGTACTTTGCAAATCCAAGAGGAGGAACGTAATTTTTGTAGTACAAAGCCAAATATATTGATGGTCCTTGTGGTCCCTTCCAACCCTAACCATTCTATGATTCAAGGCAGACACAACATACTGAAGTTTTTCCTGATGGTTGTAGGTCATCTTTCCTAGGCGTGACTGGAGGGCGAGTGCCATGGAAGAGGAGTGACATGACTGAGATAGCAAAGGACTCTCTGAAAGAGCACTCATTAGAGCTATGCAAATCACTAATTTTTTTGCATTGGAATAGAATGTTTTGTTTTTCAACCAAAGTACAGATGGCAAGTATTAACTTTACAGGTTGAACAAAATGCTTCCAGGTTGGTGTTGAATGTTAAATGCTTCAAGTTAAATGTTTGGAGACTAGAGTTAGATATTTTGCTGAATTTAATGCATTTTTTTAGAAAGTGGAAATGGATTAAAACTTTAAAAATATTTCCATATTAAAAAAAAAATCACAATTTTATTTAGACCTGGAAATTTTCTCTGGGCTTGTCGGCTGAATCACTTCCCAATTCTTGACCTGAAATGACTTCCCTCCCCCCCAGCTCATCTGAGTATACAGTCTTTTGGCACGAAGTATAAATAGAGCATTTTTCTTTCGAAGCGTAAGGACCCTGGGTGTTCCTGCCTCCCATCCTTCTGTCAACTGTTGGTGTTCGGAGCCCAGCCGCCTAGTCCTCGTGAAACAAAGTGTGGTTTTATAGTGATCTCTGTGGTGGTAGCGACGTTTTTCTCTATTATTAGCTCTTGGAGATGAGAACGTGTTAAACTGGCAGTTTCTTCTTAGTGAACCACCCACACAGGCATTAAAAGATCTTTCACTGTATCTCTTAATACACTCTTCTAACAAACTGGAGTCCAAGTATACTTTTTAGAGGGAGTACGTTAACCACAGCGTGGCATCCAACTGTAAGGTGAGACGTGTATTTACTCAGTGTGTGGGATGGTGACAAGCCAACCAGAGCAACTGGTAGAAGCAGCCTTGTCTGAGAGACGGGGAATAGGAGGATTAAAAAAGATCACTTGTTTGCCCTGAAACTTGCCAGTCTTTTTTCCTTTCCTACCTCAACTGCATGAGTTGGTCAAATAAACTGTATTAATTCTCCCCACAAACCCACTTCCATCCCTAAACCCACTTCCATCCCTAAACCCTCACTGCCAGTGAGCTCAGAAATGCATAGTTGATGCTGGGCTCTATGTGAGATCAGATAAGCAGAAGGAAACCAGGCCTCTGGAAGCTGGAGGGGAGGAGGACAATGAGGTTAATCAGAGCTGGAAGTGGTTAGAGAGCTGCCGAGGAAGAGACATACAGTTCCATTTTCTGGAAGCTGCTGCTCTTCCTGATACAACCCAGCCTCTCCAAGTTTGAGTAAACTCGTGATATTGGAGGAACTACTGATAAGTCCTGAACTTATCATAGAGCATAGGAGGTTCCGGGTTAACATGAGGAAAAACTTTTTCACCGTGACAGTGACAGAGCCCTGGAACAGGCTGCCCAGAGAGGTTGTGGAGTCTCCTTCTCTGGAGACATTCAAAACCCGACTGGACACGTTCCTGAGTGATGTGCTCTAGGTGGCCCTGCCTTGGCAGGGACGGTTGGACTAGATGATCTTTCGAGGTCCCTTCCAACCTTTGTGATTCTGTGAACTTCATACAGATGTGCTGCTGCTTGTCTAGTAGGATGCTAAACTCGCTGAACTCAGCGGGAGCCTTTGTGACGTGTGTCGGCATAGTTCGCGCTGTGGTTTCAGCCCGGCAGATAAACGGAGCAGGCGGCTCGTTGCTGAGCCTGCTGACGCGTGCAGCGCATGCTGACTTCAACTCATGAGGCGCTTAGCTGAGACATTTAGTTTGGTCGCTCTGCCTCTGAAGTCAGCAGAGGGACAGGGACGCTTCCCAGAGGTGACCTGGACCTTTAGCATGGTGGCTCGCTGGAGTTGACTCCTTTCCCTTCCTGCAGGTGAAGCGTCAGTCAAGCAGGATCCTGCCTTCAGCTTTCTGGTGACCTGAGTCTGAAGGGGTGCTGGTAGCCTTTGCCTTGTCGTTAAGCCCTTTTTTAACAGAGATTTGGGATGGCCCCAGTGACAGATGGTCTGCGTACAGCAGTAAATTCCAGAAAGAGCTGGCTGGTCACACAGGCCTCCTGTCTGCTCCACCATCATCTTTTCTCTCACTTTTGGCCTTCACTAAGTTACTGCTTGTGCTTTGCTCACAGAGGAAGCAGAGGATTCAGGACACCTTCAGCTTCCCAGAGAAAGGCCTCTTTCTGCTGTACCTGACCTGTTCTCTGGCTCCTCTTAGCTTTTCCATCTTCAGCAGCTTAATACAAGGTATGACAAAGCCTCGTGATCCTTCTTGGATCTCAGTTCTCTCTCCATTGTTTTTTTCCTCTGCAGCAGCATTCCTTAGGTACTGAACTATGGAATTACATCCTTCGGTTCAATAGGGTCAAGGAGCTTCCTGGAGAATAACAGCAGCATTACCATATTCAGTTGTGTCGACTGAGGCGCAGCCTGTGGATTTTTCCAGAGGACGTAATGTCCTAGGAGCTGCCTCAAACTCAGCATTAAATGTAACCTCCTCCCTCACAATACTGTTGCAAATTCCAAATACCACTTGTTTAAGACAAAAGCTGGATTCTTTTAAAGGAACTAGTTTGCTCCCTTGTGTTTGTCCAAGGATGAGTTGGAGGACTGTGACTGCGGTAATGATAAACTCCCAGCTGACCCCGAACTTGTGCAGGACTTGCTGCTTGACCTGGATGTGTAGAAGTCCGTGAGGCCCAATGGGATTCATCCCAGGGTGCTCAGAGAGCTGGCTGATGTTGCTGTGAGACCTCTCAATTATTTCTCAATGATCTTGGGAATCTGGAGAGGTCCCAGTTGACTGGAAGCTGGCAAATGTTTTCCCAGTTTTCAAGAAAGGCAAGAAAGAAGACTTTGGTAATTACAGGCCTGTCAGTCTCACTTCAGTGCCTGGTAAAATTACAGAGAAAATTGTGCTGGGAGTTATTGAAAAACACCTGAAGGACAACGCAGTCACTGGTCACAGCCAACACAGGTTCGTGAGAGGAAGGTCCTGTTCAACAAACTTGGTTTCCTTTTATATCAAGGTCACCACTCTAGTTGAAGGGAAGCCAGCTGATGTCATTATTTTAGATTTCAGTAAAGCTTTCAACACTGTCTCTCACAGTGTCCTCCTGAACAAAATGTCCGGGATACAGTTTGACAAACACATAATGTGATGGGTGAGCAGCTGGCTGAGGGGTCGGGCCCAAAGAGTTTTGGTAAATGGGGCTACACCAGGCTGGTGGCCAGTGACTAGTGGGGTTCCCCAGGGCTCCATTTTAGGGCCAGTTCTTTTTAGTGTTTTCATAAATGACCTGGATGTAGGACTAGAAGGTGTCATGAGCAAGTTTGTGAATGACACCAAACTGGGAAGAGCTGTGGATTCCGTTGAGGGTGGAGAGGCCTTGTAGAGAGATTGGGACAGATCAGAGAATGGGGCCATCACCAACCACATGAAGTTTAACAAGGGCAAGTGCTGGATTCTGCTCCTGGGCAGGGGCAGCCCTGGCTGTACAGACAGACTGAGGGGTGAGACGCTGGAGAGCAGCCGTGCTGAGGGACTTGGGGGTCTTGGCCAACAGTAAGTTGAACATGAGTCCACAGTGTGCCCAGGCTGACAGGAAGGGCAACTGTGTCCTGGGGGCATCAAGCACGGCATTGTCAGCTGGTCTAGAGACGTGACTGTCCCACTCTACACTGTGCTGGGGCAGCCTCACCTCGAGTACTGGGTGCAGTTTTGGGCACCACAGTACAAAAAGGACATAAAACTATTGAGAGTGTCCAAAGGAGGGCAGCAAAGATGGTGAAGGGTCTAGAGGGGAAGATATATGAGCAGAGGCTGAAGTCCGTTGGCTTGTTCAGCCTGGAGAAGAGCAGACTGAGGGGAGACCTCATGGCGGCCTACAGCTTCCTCACGAGGAGGAGTGAAGGGGCAGGCACTGATCTCCTCCCTCTGGTGCCCAGTGATAGAACCCGAGGGAACGGCATGGAGCTGCGACAGGGCAGGGTTAGGTTGGAGATCAGGAAAAGATTCTTCACCAGAGAGTGGTGGGGCCCTGGAACAGGTTCCCCAGGGCAGTGGTCACCGCCCCGAGCAGTCCATTCAACCAGTGTTTTCTAGTGCGGATCTAGGCTCTGATCTTACATCGCTGCAGACAGTGGGAACTTCGCCATTCAACAGAGTTTGAGCCAGGTCAGGTACTGCAGAAAGTTATGTCAAACAGGTGAAGATCAGGACCTGGAGTTGAAGAACTGGGTAGCAACGACTAGATGATAACTTGGGACTCTGACTGTCGGTGCGTGTTGTGAAACTCAGTGTTTAAGAGGAAGTAATCTGCAGTGGGAGGGGGGAAAAACCAGAACGACCCGAAACAAATCTGCTGGTGAAAAGCATGTACGCTGCTTCTTGTAGAGTTGGGAGTAACATCATACTACAGTAGGACATCCACATAGGAGAAGGTCTTCCAGGATGGTGAGTATATTTGCCATCATATTGAGAGTGCTGGGGGGCAGTCACGGGGAGATGAATGCCCTTGGTTCATCTGAGGAACTTGAAACAGTTTCCGGGGAGGATTTTGGTGCTGAAAAGTCTCATCCTTGTGTTTGAAATCCAAAATCTGAAACAGTTTGATGCTGATGGAGAAAAGAATTGCTGAAAGTTATTTTGGGGACAGGGAGAAAACAGCCTTAACGTTATGAACAACAGCCCCTTGTAGGTACCCAGCAGATCGTGGTATTAGATTGTGTTCCAGTCTGTGAAGCAACGCTGCGTAGCGCTTGTATTTATTGCTCTTGGATGAACTTCAGTCATTGAAATTGGCAGCTTAAAGTCCTGAAAGCTCAGAGGGAGCCATAGTTAATTACTGTCCAGCTACAATATTATTCTTAAGAATTCTGGTTGAGTCTGTGATGTCTTCTTCCTTGAAAACTGCACTGTGAATTTTAGTGCAGCTCTCATGGCTTCGGTGTCGCAGCTGGGAATCTAACCCATCAGCCGCCAAAGATACCAAGAAGGACTTTGAACCAAATGGTAGATGACTCTATTGTGGCACAGATGAGATCTGTTTGCTCTGTTTTAAGAGAAATGCCGCTTTTTGAAGCCATTTTGTAACTGTTGCTGAAAAAGAGAACTGAAACAAGCTGTTTCTGGTAAGCTCCCTGCTGCTGAAGCCACGGCGCAGCTGTAGGGGCAGTTCCTTGCCGAGACACCGCTTGGGTCGCCGAATGTATGGTGGGGGGCACTGCAGCTTTGGGGCCGGAGGGACAAGACGACACCTCTCCAGCTCTGGTTCTGTGACAAGAACTACCTGGGACAGCCGGGGGGCCTGTTTGGTAGTGGACAGCCCACTGGCTGGGACAGCTAAAGCCAAAGCCACGAGCTGTGGAGCATGACCTGCAACCTCGCTGGCTCTCCTGGCCTAGGCAGAAGGGTTGCTGCTGTGGTTTTTCAGCTGCCTTTCTCCTCCTCCTCCTCTAAAATCCCCTTGCCTCAGTTTCCTGCCAAACTCCTTAGCCCCTTCGCTCTTGCTCTCTCCTCCTTTTGCTCCCACTAAGTTTTCTGGGTTGGTGTTTTACCCCTTTATCTCACGGTGGGGGAAGGACGCGTGTTGCTGTCACGCAGCTTTCTCTGCGTGGTGTATCTCCCCTCTCCGCTTGGGCTGTAAGCTCTTTGGGGTGAGGCACCGCGTCTTTGTACTGTGCTCAAAGCAGGAGCTGAGATTTCAGGAGTGTGGGGCCCTGATGTTCACCAGGGAACAGCCAACTGTCTGTCGCTGCTGGCAGCGGCTCGGTTTCTCCGGGGCTGGCAGAACGGGTGTTACCTGCCAGCATTTGTAACTATTTCTCGTGCAAAAGCTTGCACGGGGATCTGGGGGCAGCAAAAGGAAGTGCCAGGAAAAGTGTGAGTAAAACTGCCTTGGGAAGTAGACGCTGCTGTCCTGAGTACAGCCCATAATAACAACTAGCAGGTGCTGAAACAGAAACTTAGCTTTCACCTCTGCAGCTCCAGCATGCCTGTAAGCATCACTGTTTGTACTTTTTCTTCTCTCTCCTCCTTTTTCATTCTCCCTTCTCTGCTCTTTCACCTTGGATCCTCTCTTTTCCCATTCCTTTCCACATTCCCCAAGACAGTATTTGAGACCCACCTCCCCCTCTCCCAAGACATCCTCCACCTCTTTGGTTCAGCCCCACCAGTTCTTGTGAGTTGGGGCCCATGAGAAGCCCTTGGGGCTATGTCTGTGCTGTGTCCAACTCCTGCCTGTCCCATGTGGCCACAGTATCCGTACAGAAAGGTGGAGTGGGCAGGAGTTGGACACGACATGGACATGTGTGGGAGGACAGATCCCACGAGCCCACCCAGTTCAGGTGACAATAGCTATGAACATACGGCAAGATGGATGGAACAAGCCTGGCAGGATCCTTCCTACCTAAAAGTTGTTCGAGTGTGGCCACCCACAGAGCAACCGCGTATCTGATACCATTACAGCATCTTCATCCTCCAAGCTACAAACACCCAGTGTGGTGGAGCAGTGTGGCTCAGGGACAGGAAGCAGTCGCGTGGGGACTGGACAGGTGGTGATATCATCTGGTAGCACTTTTTGAAATCTACTATACCCCAGGATGTGCTTCTGGCTTCTGAGCATGAAAAATGAGAGCTGATTCCTCTGGGGTAAATCCAGCTCTGCTGGTGCAGGGATGATTCCTGACCCTTTGGTACGTGTTAAGTTTTTGGTTTGACCTTTTGAGAAGGCAAAATAGGCAAGTGGCCAAGTGCCCCTGCCCTACCATCTGCTTTGAGTTTCCACACATCTTGGTATTTGCCCTTGTGGTTGCCTCTGTTAGTGACAACAAAAGGCTAGGATCAGTTCCGTCTGAGGAGGAAAAGAAATTAGCTTACTTCGTAGGGTCGTGGTTGCAACAGGGGGAGAAGAAGAGTTTAGGTTTTAGCCTGGTCCCTGTCCTCTTAGCAGAGTCTCTTTTTAAGGAGACATGAACACTGAAGACAGCTCACGTGCGTTAGAAGAGAGCAGGAGCCTAACAGAGTCACGCACAGATGACATTGATGCTGCACACTATCACCCACTGTGGCTTCGGCGTTTAATTATTAGCTTGTTGGCAAGTGTGTCAGCTTGCAACAGGACAGAAGTGGGTGTTGAAGGATAACTTGAAGAGGCAGGGGTGCAGTAGTTTACACACTAATTACCGCAGCGATTTTTGTGTGTAGATAGCACCGGGGAAAAGCTGCAGGGACCTGTCTCTCTCACTTTGGAGTCTGTTAATGTCACTCAGGACCCGGAATAGAGTGAGGATGTTGCACAGATCCGTGCTGAAATCTCAGAGCATTATATAAAGCAATGGCAGCAACCTGCATTTTTAGTCGTAACCGGCTTTATACAAATGTTGCCATTAAGCTTAATTTTTCCCCTTGCATACATTTCTGTTTTTCAGATTGTGAAAAAAGCATTAAAAACATCCCTGATGTTTAATGAGTCCTCCAACAGGAAATTAAGCGTGAACAATCAAAAAGACGTCAAAACGGTAATTATTGTGATAGACTACATTTGCTTACAAGAGCTGAGATTACACTGACATTTCTGAAGAGAAGTAACAGATTAGGAATTATTTTATTGCCGGTTTTAGAAACCCACGCACATTTTGATCCTATTTGTAAACAAGTGCGTGACAAAACCCTTGTTGATTTGTCCCGTAGACCGATCAGACCTTGCCGGAGGGAGTGATGCGGGGCCTCATCCTGCAGCCCTGGCTCAGGACAGTAAACCTTGCTCATACAAGTGGCGCAGCACTGATTTATTTATTCATCATGCCTAGAGCACATGGACAGCACAGTGTACAGCATGGTGACAGCCAAAATGTGACTTCAAAATAGATCTCTTACCTTAGAAATGTCTTCTAAAACCCGTGCGATGTTTAAGTCTTGCCAAAGGTTCACGGGATGAAATGCAGAACTGTTAAAAAATGGTGGAATTTTTTTTGCCATCAGTGAGAGGGAGAACAAAGCAGAGGGCAAAAATGTAAGTAGATAGTCAGTTTAAAAATGTTGTTCTTATTCAGATCACTGCCTGAAATTGATGGCAGCACTGCAGATCTGGAGAAAAGCAGAAAAAATGAAAAGAAAGAAACTATCCACATAGAAACTGAAATAGATGCTTCGAGAGGCATCTGGTTTCTGTGCAGTTTTCATACGCACCCCTTTGGGAGCTCGTATTTATAGCTACCGCCTCATGACCAGGCTCAGTTCTCCTGCCTGGAGGTTCAATGGCTCAGCTCTGCAGCGCACATTGCCTGTCATGGGGTGGCGGATGGTCATAGCTCCCAAGAATTGCCATCGGGAGCCTGACACGATAATTGTTGGGGGGAAACGGATCTGACCTGGTGGCTGTCCTGTCCCCCTTAATGTAGGGCAGCATATAGAGCCTGGTCTGTATGTTACAGCACGTGAGTGGCTGGACTCCAGACCTGGAAATACCAGGTGGCCAGGCTATTTTTTTTTTTCATCTATGTTCAGGAAAAAAAAAAAAAAGGAAGTACAGAAAAGAGAAATGAAGCTAACTCATCACGCTAGAACCATGAGGAAATACTATTCACTCACCATAGGAATAAATGAGATTTGTGTAGTTTCACTTAAGTGAGGCCTAAGTTAAAAGGCAAAACCAGAACATGTTCAGAAACCACAAAATGTCCTTCTGCTTCTGACATTTTCAGACGTATTTTTTCTCCCCAGACTTCATGAACTTCCTCTTTATGGTAGTGCTGGGCTTGATCCCACAGCTGATCTTCTGTTGTTCATTTCCTTGTTTTGATTTTGGTAGAAATTTTGTTGAATGCTCATTTGTCTGCTGCTATAATAAAGCCAATCAGTGTCAAACTACTCATAAGGTTTGGGAAAAAAATCAAAGTTTTCATATGTTGGCACAGGAAAAATCAAAACAAAACTAAATTCATGGTCCTCACATAAACCAATCTCTATGTAGCCCGTGGTCCTCACTTTCAGACATGTATCTATAGCTACTTTTAGTAGCTGAAAGCAGAATACTATTCAGTGATTGTGATTTACTCACCTGCAACAGGTAGTCATCCATTAGCTGGTGTATCAATGACTTGGTGATCCCTTAAATTTTCTCTTATTTGGATTCTGTTTTAGTTTCAAATCTTATGGACAATTTTGATACTTGGTCTTGTTGTCCTGATGGTTGTTTACCTCATGAGGGTGAACAGCATAGCTGATCCTAAGGAAGAAGAAGCAGTTGTCAGTATTTATGAAGAGGTAGAGGAGGAAGAAGGACTCTTCCGAGATCTTCCAGGAACTGCAATAGTTGAGGAGGACACCAATAGATCCAATGATTCCTGCAGGTAAGCCATGTCCAATGGCACATGGAGGAGTAATCACCAGATGGAGAAATAGCTACAAACCTGACAATATCAGCACAGCTTTTGTTCTCTACAACTACCTGAAAGGAAGTTGTGGCGAGCTGGGGGTTGGCCTCTTCTCACACATAACTAGTGACAGGACTAGGGGGAATGGCTGCAAGTTGCGCCAGAGGAGGTTTAGGTTGGAGATGAGGAGAAATTTCTTCTCAGAAAGGGTGGTCGGGCATTGGAACAGGTTGCCCAGGGAGGTGGTGGAGTCACCGTCCCTGCTGGTGTTTAAAGAAAGTTTGGATGTGGTACTTAAGGACATGGTTTAGTCGGTAATAGGTGTTGGGGAGGCGGTTGGACTACATGATCCTTGCGGTCTCTTCCAACCTGAATGATTCTGTGTTTCTATGATTCTCTTCCCATTGTATAATAAGTGATATAGTACCATTAATTTGGGAAAAGTGGAGGTGCTATTTAGGCATCGAATCATTAGTAGTAGCCCATTATGAGGGGTGATAGGGGCAGTATCGCTGCTCTGCTACTGGTCCTGTGGTTGTATGTTCAGCATAGGTTTGTAGCTGCTCCACCACCTTCAGCCACCATCGCTTTGTGGCAGTGGTAGGAGGCAGCAGGGTGAGCAGTGGGCAACGCGGCCTCTGCTGAGCTCACCCTCTTTCTGAGGCTGGAGGGGACAGTGGGTGTTTGTCCTGGCAGAGGGTGGAGAGAGTACCAAAGCGACACGCAGCCCCAGGAGGTTTTTTTTCTCTTTGTCTCTAGGATGGTAAAATTCAAAGCTCAGAATGGCTACTGAGAAGCCATTCTGCTAGATTTTGGAAGACAATGTACACATACGTTTGGCTATAAAAACTGGAGATACAGAGTACTCCCAGCTTGTTTGTCCAGCTCAGCTTGTTTGCTTTGGAGGTTGATGTTCAGAATGGCCAACTGTACAGCAGGTGCTTGTTTTCCTGCTTGGTCAAGTCGTTTGCTTCATGATATACAATTGCCATTGCAGCTTTGAACTTGTGGAAAATGTTCCTTATGACTTAGCTTTTGAGATAAACAGCACTGCAGCCAAACCCTTGTACCAAGCCTGGATGAAACTCCTTGATACAGCCCAGGAAAAAATTTATGTGGCTTCTTACTATTGGTCTCTTACTGGGAAGGATATCAACGTCAATGATTCATCTTCCAAGCAGGTAGGAGAAAACCAATGACAAGCACATCTATGGTTGTATGTCTCATGTACTGTGTGGTCTTTCTCCCAAAGACATTGCTTGACTCTTCCTGGAAATGCAGAAGAGTTTTTCATGCTGGTCTGAAGCAGCACACCAACTTTCCTCCTCCAGTCAAGCTAGCCAATCTATATATTTCTATGCCGTGTTTTAAAAGCAACCCAGGGGTCAGTCTCAAACCCATACTTGCTGACCTCACAGATTGTCAACCTGTGGTAGGGGCAGCCAGTGGCATGGCTGAAGAGACTGCAAGATCCCATATACACAAGTGAATGTGCCAATTCCTACTGGTGAGCTGGAAGAGTCAGGAAGCAAAGTCTGCTGGGCTTCTGTCTGTGTCAGACGCTGCTTCTCCCTGTGTGCAGACATAGCATCTGCGTTCACCCATTTGGCAGGTGTCTCTGAACCCTGCTGTTGGACAGCAGCTCGGGGCATTCACTCTCCTTCGCAGGGCTGTCCTTGTGGGCACCCTGTGCAGCCAGGCTTCCTGTGGGGCCTCTCTGGCCCCACCACCAAAACTAAATGACAGAGGCCACAGTACAGGCTCACCTTGTGACTATCCATCATGTTTAACTGTCCCTTAACTCTCTTTTGGCCTGTGGCAGCTGCAACCTCCAGGCAATCCTGAGCAGAGTCTGGGGGACAGTATGGGCTGGAGACTCTTCTGAAAAGCAGAAGAGACAAGGCCACTCTATTTCAGGCAGGTACAGAGTTTAGTCACCTGTCAGGAATCATGCTGTTTGATGATAGACCGGGTGCTGGCCTGTTTATTACTGTGGGCACAGCCTCTGCCTCCCTCCTGGCACAGCTTTCTCATTGTCCTCACTTCCTGGGACTACTCTCCTTGTCTTCCTCGTGCGTCTGGTGCTGTAAACTGACTCATTTCCTCCACAGGAGAAGAAGTAAAAGTGACAGATGTAAGGCTGAGCCCTGTCTCTGCTCAAGGGACAGCTCAGTTTAGGACAGCCTCTGTTACGTTTATCCTCAGGGAGAAATGACACAGCCTATCTGTTAAGCATCAGTATCCAACAGTTGATCTTCATTGGGACACCCACCTTTGAAGTCTGGGATGTTTGTGATCATACTTTTAAACCTTATGTCTAATAGCATTAAACAATAGAAAATAAACTTTGATTCTTACATTGGATCAAAATCTTTGTTGAAGTCTTTAATTGAAACATTCCTGAAAGATGAAATTTCTGACCTTCCTTGTGTTGGTGTTCTTTAAAGGAAGCATCCAGTAGTAATGCAGTATTTGCATATATTATACTAAACGTTCTGTAACAAAATGTAAAAATTAACAAACAATGTACCATGCAGGGTGAAGATATTCTGAAGAGGTTTGAGAAATTACTCGCAGAGAACGTTTCTGTGTATGTTGCAGCAAGTATGCCAACTTTGGCTACAAATTCGACTGACCTTGAGTTTTTAGAGGAAAAAGGTAATTATCTCACTTCAGGGATGTCCTCAGAACTTCAGTAATGCAAAAAGGTGTCTGAGAGAAATTGGTCTCCAAGGCCTGTTCTGGCATGGTGCTTGGGTTCACAGGACAAGCACTACGTATTCACTAGTTCATGATTTCTGTGTATGTTGTCATGCCCTTAAGGATTTTTCTGAAAGTTCACATTTTGTATACTTTTACAAGTTATCACAGTCCCAGGAATGAGTGCTTGTGAATTTTGGTAGTTATTACCAGTTGCAGCTATTGGACATCCAGACATGTTCTGGCTGTCAGGGGAGCACTATAGATTACCATCTCCACACTGTACCTAAACTCTTTTTTCCCCTACGCATCTTTCTTCAGGGGCTCACGTAAAAAGGATTGATTTTGGACATTTGGCAGGAGGAGTGTTGCATAGCAAATTCTGGATTGTAGACATGAAACACATATATATTGGTAGCGCAAATATGGACTGGAGATCTTTATCGCAGGTAAGCTCTACTGCTGCGTATTCAAAAATCAGGGGGACAATTAATGTCCTAGCACATAACAGAGAAAAATTACAATGACGTAAACTATTGACTGAGTGGGAGAAACAGCAAAGAAACCCGTGGAAGTGCCTCTCCCTGGGGCTGTGACATAGCTCGCTCTCTTTGCAGGTGAAAGAGTTTGGTGCTGTGATATACAACTGCAGCTGCCTGGCCAAAGACCTCTGGAAAACATTTAGTACTTACTGGGATCTTGGACATGCTAATGCTACCGTCCCATTTCCTTGGCCTCTTAATTATTCTACCCACATTAACAAGCATCGGCCTCTGGAAGTAGAATTTAATGGAATCTTGACAAAAGCCTATTTTTCTGTAAGTATGTTTTGAAATAACAAGATAGACTGTAAACTATGTTTAACCATTGGCCAGAAAGGTTTATTCAGCAGTCCTCAGCTACTTGTGCTCCAGTTGGATAACAATTTGTTCATCACATTTCTCCGGAACTACTCAAGGACTAAGTCTTGACCCAGGTTCGTCTGTCAGGTAGTATGGCAAGGATGGGGGTGCAGGTCTCCTTTAATCACCTCTGGGCTCAATACATCAATAAGTACCTGACCCATCAGGGCATGGAAGGCATGGGGAATGCTAGTGGTCCATCTCAAATACTTTGTGCTATTATGATGAAAGCCGAATATATCTGAATATAAATGAATCACAGTCTGACAGAAAAAGGATGAAATTGCTGACTTGCGTGTTTTCTTCTGTACAGGCTTCTCCTCCAGCATTTTGTCCAGAAGGTCGCACCCATGACCTCTTTGCTATAATCAGTATTATCAGTGAGGCACAGAAGTTTGTCTATGTTTCTGTTATGGAATATTTCCCTACCAGCCGTTTCATTCATCCAGAAAGGTACAATTTTAATCCTGGACAAATCAGTTGACTGTGCACTGTTTAAAGGAAAAATGTACTATTCAACCCCCCTTCTGCAATGGAAATATTTAGAGTGGAGAGAACTTTTCTCTGCATTCACGACTGCCTTGTGGACTGTGCAAATACTGATGCTACAGGAAGGATGGTATCCAATATTGCCCGTGTGCTTTGCTACAGCTTTAGAGCAGCCTCTTGTGCCTCTCACACAACAAGAAAACTGAAGTGCCAGACTAGGGACAGTCAGGTACAGGGCCCTTTAAAATACAACAGAGCAGCTTTATGAAGAGAGAGAGGAATGGGAACAGCAGAAATATATGTCTGACATCAGACATTTCAGAGAAAATATTGCTTTGCTTTTCTGTTCCTGTTTCTCTTTCTGTTCTTTTCTTTTGAAGACTCTTGACTTCTGGCTCTGTTGCCTGTTGAATGGACTAGATCCACAGTTTAGAGGGTGATTCACCCAGAGAAGCTGTGGAGGCCCCATCCTTGGCAGTGTCCAAGGCCAGGCTGGATGGGGCTTTGGGCAACTGGGGCTAGTGAAGGGTGTCCCTGCCCATGGCAGGGGGGTTGGAACTAGATGATCTTTGAGGTCCCTTCGAACCCAAACCGTTCTATGAATCTATGATTCCCAGCTGTTCTTGCTGACCTCTGCTTCTAAAAGTAACTTCTGGGCTTTTATTTTCCTTTTTTAAATAATTCCATCTAGGGACATCCAAGCTCCTGAAGCATGCTCGTGCACGCAGCCCCATCTCTCACAGAGAAGGTGGTAGTGGTGACCTGGAGTGATCACATTGTGTGCGGTGAACCACTGCCACGGTCCCGGTGGGCTGCCCAAGGTCATAGCAGAATTGTGCAGACCCAGCACATCAACTCAATCTGAGTAACACAGAAAGTTAGTCAGTCATGGGCAACCACTAAGACTCCAAATCCTTAGATATGCTTGAATTAGAATGTTTATATGCAACCAAGTGCTCTGAGTATTATCTGCTTATAACATTTCTGAGTTTTCCAATCATATAAATAACCTGAGAAAGAAGTTAAAACAAAATAATTAAGTACAACATGGCTGGTAAAGAATAAGGTGAGCTCTAGGCTGCCATTTAGCCAGAATCACACCCTGCATCATGTCCTGTGGCATGACTGTGTAAAGTCTCCATTGTTCAGCTGGCATGGGTATGTTAGCAGGAAGGGTGAAGGATAATAGGCAGACACAGATAATTCTGGTGTCCTTGAAACAAAATCTCAAAGACTAGCTTCCACTCAGGCGATAGTTTTTTATAAATCAAATAACTTACACAGTTTTTCGGTTTCTGTGTTGTACGGTCCAATCTCTGGGTTTCTCACCTCCTGCTTTCAGCTAAGAATAGGTTCACAGAAAGTCTCTTTCCCCCCTTAGGAATGAGTGTGTTAATACTCCTCATTCTTCATCTGAAGCCTTAATCCACCATTTGTGACATCTAGGGCCTGATCAGATGCAAACAAGAGTTTGAAAGGCCCAGGGAGAGCGGCACAGGGCCTGGGGCTATCTCCACAGCAACCAGCTGTGGTGTAATGAATTGAGGCTGATTAGTTCAGGTTAGGTTCCTCCAGCAGCTGAGGCAGAGGGAACAAAGCTGCTGTCTTAATGCCTGAGCATTAATCAACTAGAAACTGATATATTTGAAAAATGGAAGCTGTTCAAAATATCATTTCTAAATAGCATGTTTTCCCAAGTTTTTCAGGATCTACATGTCAGCCTGATCCTGAAAGCCCACGGCCGGTCTGCTGATCACAATAGGATGACGTGCAAGGGAGGACTTGAGAATTCAGGCCTTTGCACATAAGACAAAAAGGAATAAGTTAGGCAAATTAATTCAGCATTGCTTGTGGGACTTGAGCGAGTGCTAGACCTCTCTCTGTATCAGTCCTGCAAGCTGTACTAATGATATTTGTCTTCCACCACGCAGCACTTGTTAGGATCTATGGAATGAAGATGCTACACGGGTGTTTGGAGTTATTAGTCCTGGGATGTACATTGTCCAGCTCTGAGTGTGTGGCTGGGTGAAGGATGTTAAAAATTTTCCTCTAAGCTACTGCCAACACGAATGTCAGGAAAAGGGACAGCCCCCTGTTCAGGAGAGCTCAGCTGCGGTTGTTACCTCGGGGCACACAGCATGCTGAAGAGGGCAAGGAGCAATGGGGAGGGATAGAGCCTGTCCCTGCTGGCCGATGGCACAGGACCACAGGGGACACTGGACACAGTCTCCAGTGTCCTGAAATGGCCATATCCTGCAAAACAGCTCTTAAGCTTTCCTCTGGGCTCAGCACTGTCCTTTTTACTTCATGCTGTGTGACCTGGCTTTACATTGGAGTTGCTATTCTTATTTTTGGTTTCCTAAGGAAACGAGCACGATGGCACCATACTCTGTGTGTATCTGTGTACCTGCCCTTTACTAAGCTTTAAACTTTTTGATCAATTTCAACCCAAGTTGCTAGAGACAACACACTGGGATAAGAACTGGCTGGGTAGAGGACAGGAATCTTATTTAAACCTCCAGCGATGGCACATGTGCTTCTTTTACTAGACATCAGAGATCCTGTCTGTGCACAGCCTCACTTGTATTCTCAGTTTATTGTCACATCTTTCTACTGAACTGTTTCAAAAATATCCCTTTTTCCACCCACCTACTTTTCTCTAGATACTGGCCAGCCATTGACAATGCTCTGAGACGTGCTGCTTTCAACGACAGGGTCCAAATCCGGCTTCTGGTCAGCTGCTGGACCCACTCTGACCCTGCCATGTTCTACTATCTGAGGTCCCTGCGTGCTCTTAACAACCCACATGCCCACATCAGTGTCGACGTGGTATGATAAAAAACCTGGTTTTGGAAAGAGAGCTTGAGGATATGGGCCCCCCCCGCTGATTTTTGAGTCTAAGCTGCCAGTTGCAGAGCAGCAGTTGGAGCAGCAGATTGTCCATTGGTGCAGTGACTCTTTTGGGTCTTGGAGAAAATAGGGCCCAAGAGATAACACAAAGGTTATCAGCTACTGCACGCTACTAGTGATACTAGTAGCAACTACTAGTGATACCAAGGGATGTGCCTAGCTGCAGCACTTGCGACATTATCCAGGCAGTCGCTTGCGCTGAGCACCATGACAGTAACAGTTTCTGTGACAACTTAGAGCTCTTGTCATAGACCATTTCCTGTAAAGAGTATCTTGAATGGGTCTAATTATTATCAGTTTTTTACAATTGAGAGCTCTGCTGACTGCCTGTATAAATGGACCCTTTTTTGAACAGTAAGTACTACACACAGGCCATTAGTTACCAGGTTGGAATGCATCGACTGGGGTGGGGATGGTGTGGAAGCTCCCAACGTAATGCAGTTACCACGACAGAGGGGAGTCACAGAAGTAAGGAGGAATGGTTTTAATGGTTTAAAAAAAATAAACAACAATCCCCTCCCCAACAACAACAACAACAACAAAACCCACAAAAAAACAACCCCGAAGAGTTAACACAAAAAGTTAGGCATTATTGTTGCCTGCAGTACCCCTCGTGTCTGTGATCAGCCCATTCTAGCACAAAATAAGAGCAGCAATCAGTGGTAAATGCAGATCTATTAAACAGCTGCCTAAAACTGCATTTAATTGTCTGCCCTGTAATGATAATAGCTGTGCCACTAATGGAACATTGTGAAGCAAACATTATCCTTATCTGATCTCAATTGGTTATCCAATTTTATGTATAGTGGAAGTACTTTTTGTTAGTTTTCTTGGATAAGAGTAAAATCCCTTTTACGGTACATTTAATAACAGTGTATGGAATATTCTCTTCTGTTATTTCTGTACTATTCTATTCTTTGAAAATACAGAAAATCTGCTTTGTCCAATTATTTGATCTGTTCCTCACTCTGGTATTTCTATTTATGTTTTTAATTTCTCTCCACCCAGAAACTCTTCATTGTTCCAGTTCTGAATCACACAAATATTCCTCATGGGAGAGTGAATCACAACAAATATATGGTCACTGATAAAGTAGCCTATATTGGTATGTATTCCCTTGTTTGAAACACTTACAGTATCTTGAGATCTGTAGAACTGGGACAGAGATAGGATGGGCTGCAACATCAAAAAAGACTTCATTTTGCCATGTAAAATATATGGCTTTATCAGAGTGTCTGCCCTGGGTAAAGAAATAGAGACATGAAGGGGAGAAAATAATGTAGGTCAAGTTCTGTAAGAGATTATTTGATATGACTGCGAACCATTAAGGACAGAGCATGACAAGTCTGAGTGCACAGCCTGTGACAAGCACAGTAGGAATTTCCCAGACTGTGTGCTCAGAGTGATGCGGTGATAGCTGATGCTCGAGTATGTAACGTTATTGCGCTTTAATAAAAAGAAATTGCTGGGAGGAATTAATTCCACGCACCGTTTGCTGAACAGAATTCTAGGAATGGAAATGAGGAAACAGCAGTGTCAATTGCTGCTCAATTCCTGAAAGTCAGGGTGGTGTTTATTTTTCACCCTTTTATTAGGATCCCTCAGAAAAGGGAATGTGACAGGGCGCTGTCATTTCAGTCAGCTCATCCTCCAAGGAACGCAGACCAGCAAACAGCCCGATCGTCCAACGGGCTGAGGACTTGCAGCTCCAATTGCCTTGAAACGAACTCGTTTCTTACCGAGTCGTCTTTTGAAGACAGATATGCAGATAATTTGTTTTCATGCCTAAGCACCTTCTGGAATTGACAGTAGATTTTTCTGGTTAAGGTGAATACCAGAAGTGCTGAGTGATGAAATGTGTATTTTTTCACAGTGTTTGGTTTTCTGAATGGCAGTGGCTTTGGAGAGAGCCCTGCACAACATCTACAGCTGGATTCACAGCTTTGCCTGGCTTAAAAGCAGGCATTGCATGCTGAGCTCAGAACAGCTCCTGGGGATTTATTGTTCAAGGGTCCAGTTTCTCCTCTTGTTTTCCTCTAACAAGTAAAGAGAATTAAGGCCATTAAGGATTTTTTTTTTTTTATTTAAACACAGGAACCATATCAAGCAATGGCTTTTACCCCTCTTAATACCCACACATTGCACTCTATACCCATGTTATAATGAGTACAGTTGTTGATCTCTGCCACAGGCTGTAAGGAATCAGAAGGTTATGAAGTTTCATGGTTGCTGTTAATACTGATTTTCTGAAACCTGAGGTTTGGGATAAGAAGGAGGTGACCTGGTTTTTGCTGGTCTTAATGAGATTTGCAGTTGTACAGCAAATCAGCAAAGCCAGGCAATGTGGGCTTAGCAAGTATGGAGATCAAACAGAACGCTGGGAAATGAATGTTTTCTAATTAGTTGCTTTTCCATTGCATAGGGACCTCCAATTGGTCAGAAGATTACTTCATTAATACAGCTGGCGTGGGACTAATTATCAAACAGAATTTGACCCACCTGCAAAGAAGGCAACTGCCTATCCAGGAAAAATTAAAAAACCTTTTTGAGCGAGACTGGAATTCCCAATACGCAGTGAATCTGGAAGATGTGCAGGGGCAGAAAGGCTGTAACTGGAGGGGCCGACTCTGAAGTGAATTAAAATATACATTTCAAATAGAAACAAAAATATATTTGAATCTTGTTCTCCATGCAAAACAAGGAGATTTCTTCTTTATGTCTTTGTCAGAGAAATTGCTTCCTCGTGGTGTCCACACTGTTTGATGATGTGAGAACTTCTCATAGTTGGCTCTACCTGCAAAAGTGTTTGTCAGTGTGTGACATGTCCTTTTCTGTGTGATTACCTCACCCCATAGTTAATGAAGTGCATACAGTGTTATATGACAGGCTGTCTGATATTAAAGCAAACATGGAAGAGACAACCAGATCTTAATACACCAGAGATGCAGATGATTATTGCAGTTCTGTTTTATCTTAGGAAGGTACATGTTTCAGCCTCAATCTTCCACTAACAGATTTTTTCAGTGTAATGAGCACACATGAATGGTGAGTCAGTTTGAAAATCTTTTTGAGAAGTTACATTCTTAACCAACAAAACTATTTTATCCAGAAGAGTGAGCTCCTCTAGATGGCACTCGAAGCTATGCTTTCACTGGTTTTGGGGAGGATGAATATTGCAGGAATAAGAAAACTTTTCCCTCTTCTACTTCTGAGCTCAAATTTCCCAGTATTGGGTAAGCTGTTCAATAGGACAGAGTTTCTGGACAAGCTGGAAGACTTGTCTTCTGGTAATATAAGACTCATGGGGGATAAGGTTCAGCTTATAAAGGAAAAAATTGATGGTTATGAGAGTGCTCTTTTATTTTCTTTACAGACATCACCTGTGTTGTTTTTCCTTCACATGTGAAGGAGAGGTTTACGATTAAGACAATGAACTTGAGTTTATTTCCCTAGTTTCTTGTGAGACTTTTTAGACCGCTTTGTAGCTTGATTCTCATTTACTTGTTCTCTATTACAAAGGTGGAATGTGGTGTAAATGATAACCAGGCTTTGAGCCTCTTAGCACTTTTCCATTTATGAATTTGGGTTAATATTAGTCCTTATCCACCCACCTGTTCCTTGTCTCTTTCATGTAGATTGTGATTTCTTCAAGTTAAGGACTGTACCAAATGTAAGCTGGGCCCTCCAGTAGTATTCATTGGCATCTGTTTATTACCCTTGGGTGGATTTTCTAGTTTGGATCTCAGCTAAACCCTGGTTGCAGGCAGTCCAGATGTTTCTCAGTATTGGTTTAGTCGAAGCTAGAAAACGTTGCTGGTTTGAGTCTTGAGCATGGATGCTCTCCTCTGATCAGCTCATCTCATGTACCTGTGTTATGATGGAGTACAACTTCAGTGAACCAGCCCTGCTTTACCTGAGTGGATTTCATGTAGAGCTGCTCCACTGTTCTCCCAGCAGTCTCATGGGCTTGATTTGGTGCAGTGCCTTGTGGCTACAGCTCTGCTGACAGCAATGACGATGACAGCAAGACAGAACCTATCTGGCCCCATAGGTTTATGGGTTCTGACGGGACTACAAAGTCACCTGAGTTTGCACATTAGATACCAGCTCGTTCCAAAAGCTTTAGTATCATCCGTTTTCTTTTTTTTTTGCCTATTACCCAGGATTATCCTTTCCGAGTTGTTCTGGGTAAATCATACCTTTGCTCCTTTCATCTAAGTACTGAGCACAGCTACAGGCTGGGTGGAGAGTGGATCGAGAGGAGCCCTGAGGAGAAGGACTTGGAGGTGCTGGTTGATTAAAAACTCAACATGAGCCGGCAGTGTGTGCTGGCAGCCCAGAAAACTGACCATGTCCTGGGCTGCATCAGAAATAGTGCGGCCAGCAGGTTGAGGGAGGTGATTCTGCCCCTCTACTCCACTCTTGTGAGACCCCACCTGCAGTACTGTGTTCAGCTCGGGAATCCTCAGTACAAGAAAGGCATGGAACTGCTGGAGCGAGTCCAGAGGAGGCCACAAAGCTGATCAGAGGGTTGGAGCACCTCTCCTATGAGGACAGGCTGAGGGAGCTGGGGTTGTTCAGCCTGGAGAAGAGAAGGCTCCGGGGAGACCTAATTGTGGCCTTCCAGTATCTAAAGGGGACCTACAGGAAAGCTTGCGAGGGGCTGTTTCTTAGGGAGCGTAGTGACAGGACAAAGGGTAATGGGTTTAAACTAAAAGAGGGGAGATTTAGGTTGGACGTTAGGAAGAAATTCTTCCCTGTGAGGGTGGTGAGGCACTGGCACAGGGTGCCTAGAGAAGCTGTGGCTGCCCCTGGATCCCTGGAAGTGCTCAAGACCAGGTTGGATGGGGCTTTGGGCAACCTGGTCTAGTGTAGGGTGTCCCTACCCATGGCAGGGTGGTTGGAACTAGATGATCCTTGTGGTCCCTTCCAACCCAAACCATTCTATGATTCTGTGGTTCTATGATTCTAAAACTTTTTGTTTACCGTTTATGCTATATCAATGTACACTTAATTTTTTGACAGTCATAAATATCTCCATAATCCCTGAAAGATAACTCTTTTTTTCATGGGCACCAACTCCCCGACCTCTGCTCTCTACAGCTTCCTGAGGAGAAGTGGAGAGGCAGGTGCTGAGCTCTTCTCCCTGGTATCCAGTGGTGAGACGCATGGGGATGGTTCAAAGCTGCATCAGGGAAGGTTCAGACTTGACATTAGGAAACATTTATTTACTGAATGGGTGTTCAAACACTGAAACAGGCTTCCTAGAGAGGTGGTCAATGCCCCAGGCCTGTCAGTGTTTAAGAGGCATTTGGACAATGCCCTTAATAACACGCTTTAACCTTTGGTCAGCCCTGAAGTCATCAGGGAGCTGGATCAGATGGTCATTGTAGGTCACTTCCAACCGAAATGATTTTGTTCTATTCTATTCTATTCTATTCTTCATATTTTTTTATCTTATTCAGGATTAATTTCGCTGTCTTTTCTTCAGGAAATATGAGAGGTCCTGCTTCAAATATAATAACAAAATAGCCAACCAAGAGAGACGTATTCATGTCTTAACATTGCAAGATATTATCAGGGTGGGAGTGCCTTTCTTTTTAATATATTTGTACCTTCTTTTGCATGTCACATCACAGTCATAGGTTTGTTTGGCTGGAGACTGCACGTAGATGTTTAACTGAACAGCCCAATTCTTCAGATGTTAAAAAATAACTAGCAGTAATCAAGGAAACCTACCACAGTTAAAAGAACAACCATCTCAAACTAAGTGTGAAGGTGGGGGTCAGAACCACAGGAGCCTGTTGACAAAATGTCTATGTTCTGCAGGTTTGTGGCTGTGCACCCTTTCGAGCTCTGTTCTCAGCTATCCCTTTGGTCAGACCCTTGGGTAGTATGCTTTTCTGCACCTTTCCTAAAGCTGACAGTAGCCTATTTGGAGGAATATTTTATTGCTGCTTCTTTTCTCTGCTGCTCTTCCCTTAACTATTTCATTCACCTTTTAAAAACATCCTGATTATTGCTGTGTGGTCATTGCTATCTCAGAGCTCAGTTCTAATTGACTTGATTCTTTCAGCTTTGCAACAGACTCCTACATTCAGTGCTGTCCAGGTGGATTCCTATTTGTGGGTGTAAGCAAATGGATGCTACCTGAGAAACATTTGAACCTGTGAAGGCTGCTTTGCAGGCAGATGTGAACTGCTGTTAGAATGGGACGTCCTTTATTACATACCTTACCTTTTTCTGGATGCAATTTTTATGCCTTTATCACAGCGTTTTCCTCAGTCCTGGTAAATGCCACGGCTGTCTGATGTAGTAATTTTGGGTCTATTGAACAATTACTTTTAAACTTAGGGAAACTGCAGGGAAATGCTGCATGAGCCAAATAAATGTTAGATGCCTAATACTGAAGTGAACAGTCTCTTCAGAGATAATTAGAGTTCTCTTTAGAATAACTGCCTTCACTTCTCTTTAGAATATTTAAGCCTACTGCAAAGATATAGAAATGAAGAACATCTCGAGCCACAGATGGTTAGACAACCAAGTATGCTTCCTTTACAACCCAATTTCTAAATGTTTGCCTGTGTCTGCTTTCCCTGTACTAAGCAGAATATGGAGAAAGAAAATGAGAAAACTACTATAACGAAGCATGTCTGCACGTCCATTATCAGCAAATATGGAAATATTACCACTGTTCTGTCATTCAGCAGATAGTGGGGTATATGCAAACTTTTTTTGCAAATTGGAGCTGGGATTTTCAGAATCAGAAAATGCTAACAGCACTATCAGTAACTCGCACTACTCGAGTTATTACTCATATGGTGAGTTTATTGTGAATTAAGAATACAGACAGTGTTTTAATGATACACATGAAGGCTGTCACATACATACTCTGATTTTCGTTGTGTACTTGAGAGAAGCATTATATAAACAAAGAAGTAAATAATTATATACATCTCCTTTCCCAGAAAATCTCTGAAGCAATTCCACCAGTGTGGTAGATCATTCTGTGCATTTAACTATCCAGTAAATATATACATTAAAATTTATTTGTCCACATTTTAATAATTATTCTTCGTCAGCACGTTTTATTTTGGTATCTTAAAAATGTGAATTAGTTACATGGTTTTGGTCTTGAATTTACTCTGTTGGTTTTTTAAAAATTCTTTTAAGGCTAAATATGACCCACCAGAATAATCAAAGAATGAGAAGAGAGGAAGGGGTAAAGCATTAGTCTCTCTACACTAGTATTTTGGTTTTATTTTGCATTGTAAAATGTTTGTGGAATATACATAGTACCTTAGCTGAAATAAAGAAAAATATTTTAATAAGAAAGCAGAAGTAGGTCAGAAAGGTCCAAAATCTAAACAGGTAAGTATAGTTCTCATAGTACTTGTTTATACTCCATTCTAGAAATAATCTATAATCTAAACATAATCGGTGTATTTTTGAGAAGCCTATTTTATTTTTTGGTATCATCAAGCCTTTCAATAGTTTACGTTCCTGGTTCAGGTATCTTTGCTAAACCTATGGGCTCCTCTGTACATGTAGAAATTGTTGCCTTTGGGGCAGATTTGTAGAAATCAGTATTTGTATTAGTGCACAGTACAGCACATCCACTTACTTGTAAACGTGCTAAATTCTGTTCAACGGTTTTCATAAATACCAGTTTTAGGTTTTGTTTAATTTTCAGTTATTAGAACATTACGAAAACATTTTTTGGGGTACATGTAGATTATTTTATTTTCATTATTTTCATTGAGAGTTGAGAAAAGACAATCTTCATTTGATTGTGTCTCCAGGAATATTAGATTGGCTATCTTTTTCTTCCTCCAACAAGATTAGTTCAGTTCTTGCTGAAGATGTCACGATAGTTGGAGCAACTGGAACATTAGATGAGGCCCCACCAATTTCAACTTTTTCACCCTCTGTTTCTTTAGGTGACAAGCTTTCTTGTGCATCAAAAAATACATCAGGTTTATCTGATGGGCTATCTTCATCTGAGATTCTTCCCTCTTTGTGACCTGTCTCTTCTTTGTCAACAGCCTTAGCCTTTTTAGAAGGAGATGTGAAACCAAGTTTGGGAAATCTAAACCATCCAGTTTTTTCAGTTTGCTTAGAAGAATCATTCTCTGATGTCTCAGCAGGTTTAACATCTTCTGGAACTGATTTTTTTACTTCTGTTTTTGAATCTGTGCTTGTTTCATCACCAGATGATGAAAAGCCAATAGTTGGAAGCCAAAGTTTGAATCTTCCAGGAGATCTTTTACTATCAGTCTTTTCTTTTTCATTGGCTATGTCTTTTTCTTCATCTTCTAGTGTTTCAGCTACATCCCCGTCTTTAAAGAGAGGACTTGCAGTTGTTCCCTCTGCAGACTTATCAGGATGACTCTCTTCAGGTTTACTGGAAGGCTTTACTTCAACAGCAAATGTTTCTATCTTTGACAAACTTACTGCTCCGTTAGATTCTTCAGTCTCACCGTGTAGTTTGTCAGACAGTTTAAGCTCAGCACTGCCAGTCCTCTGTGCTGCTACTCCGTAGCTTTCATCAGCACATCTAGGTTTGCTCACTGATACATCTTCTGTCGAAGATGGCTGCTGGACTAGCACTTCTAAGTTGCTATGTGATTCAGGCAACTTCACCTTGAGCAATGAGAATCCCAAAGTAGCAGTTTTGACTTCTGATGAGAGAATCTCTGATTCTTTCAGTATTTCAGTAGTGTAAAACTCACACCTTTCAATAGCAACATGTTCAGGTTCTACTTTCTCACTAACTTCTTGGCCCTCTACATATGACCAATGAAGGTCTTGCCCTGCATTTGAAAGGGAGGACTCTATGGTAGTAGTCACCTGTGCTGTTTTAATGTCAGGTTCATTCAGTGTTAGAATTTTGCTTTTTGCCTTTTGAATACCACCCTCTAGAGCCTCTGGTGTTTCTTCAGGGATAGCAGAGCTCGCTTGCAGTTGCACTACTTCAATGTCAGTACTAGATCCCTTTGGATCTGTTACCACTTTTGACAGTGAAACATCGGCTTCAGTTGGGAGAGCTTCGAAAGTGAATCTTGGTATTTTTAGTTTGGGAATTTTTATATTTACCTCTGGGCCACCTTGCCATTTGTCCACTGTTACTCTGGCAGACGTTTCCATATGATCTAGAGCTGAACTTTTCAGGGCAATGGATCCTTCTGATTTTTGAAACTGCATTTCTGCTGTGCCAAATTCTATTTTAGATACTGAATCAGCTTCTGTCTTTGGCAAATTAGTATCATCTTCAAAACCCTTCACTTCTGAATGCAACGCGCCAAACTTTGGAGTCTTAAACTTGTATGTTTTAATTTTACTTGTTTCTGCTCTGTCTTCTACTTGCACTTTCACCCCTGCAGACATGTCCTTTTCAACACTTTTCACTTGAAGTTTCATTTCAGGATCTACTCTAGCAATTTTAACATTCACTTTCACTTCTGGAACTTCTACCTTTAGATCTTCCAGCTTAGCTGTAACATATGCACCTTCTTCTGATCCCCCAGCTGTAGACCATTCACATGTAGACCTTTTTAATTGGCTTCCTTCACTGTCTTTTCCTATAATTTTCATCTCACCCTTTATCTTTCCTTTTTTAATTACTGCTTCTTGATTTTGAATATCTATCTCTTCCTTTGGAAGACTAACATCTATTTTATCCTGTGTTGCACCCAGAGTAATTTCAGCTGATGATGGTTTACACCCTACTTCTGAGCTCTCTAACTTAGTGGAACTTTCTACCTTTGAGACTTGTATATTCTGTGATTTGACTTTATGCTCTTGAACAGTTGGAGTACATGTAGGAAACTTACTTGTTAAACTGTTGTCTTTGTCAATTTCTGAAGCACTTAGGCATGGTTTAGACAATTCTGCTGAAGACACTGTGAATTTGGAAGTAGGTGGTTTTTGTCCTTCAGCACTGTGCTTAACTATGTCTGCGTAAGTTTCAGTTTTTCGAATATTCCCTCTACTGTCTGTTTTTTCTGGGGATAATGAAATATCTCCTTCCATCTTTAGCAAACTAACATCAGAACTCTTCACAGAATCTTCTAATTTTTGAATCCCTTCTTTTCCAATAGTAATTTCAGCAACTGCATGTGGTAATGAGAAGGCACTTTCAGGAATACTTGTTTCAGTTTGTACTTTGGCACAGGGAATGCCTGCCTGAGTTTTTTCCATACTTCTTTCAGTATCAGCATCACCTTTTTTTTCCTTTAAGGATGTCCTGCCAAATGCAGGTATTCTGAATTTTGGCATTTTAAACCATCCCTGATGTTCTTCTGTCTGAACTTCTTCACCTTTTATTTCATGTTCTTTTAATTCGATTTCTTTCTCTTCAAGGCTCTCAATAGCTCCCTCTGTCATTGGTTTAGATGCTGTCTGAGGGCTTATGTCTCCCTTTGGAGGTTCAGTGCCAGCTATCAGAACTTGGGGTGTTTTCATCTTACAAGCATAAACATCTATTCCAGGATCTGACATATCAGATGTAAGTTCTGATGCTGGAACTCCCACAGCAATGTCAGCAATTTCATTTGTAATTTCTAGCTGGGGTAGCTCAGCTTCTGTTTTTGGTGAGCTAATCTCTGGCTCTGGGCCTTTCCCTTTTGTTAAGGAGATTTCAAACTTTGGCTTCTGGAATTTGGGCGTTTTAATCTTCCCTTCAGGACCTTCCAACTTCATCTTTCTTTCATCCACAGCTGATGATTTTTCTGTTACTATTTCAGGGCTCCTCAGTTCAACTGAAGCTTGTCCTTTGGGGAACTTAATACCTGTTTTATGAATCGTATCTTCATCGGTGGAACTTGATTTTAGGATAACCTGTTGAAAACTCCCCTCTGAAGGAGTCTGAGTAGCATCAATCGTTGCTGAGCTGACTCCCACCTCAGTTTGGGAGGCTCCAGTTTCTATTTTGGATAACTCTAGAGTGGGGATCTTAACATCAGCCAGTTTAATGCTTATTTGTGCCCCTTCCTCTGTCCTTTCGGAATGACTTCTTTCTATATCAGGTATCTGTATTGAATCATCACACTCTCTTTCTGTTTTAAGAACAGTAGCATCAGCGTCAACTTTTGATGAATGTGTCTGAGATTTGGGAACCTTGATCTTGGAGAGTGAAATTTTAGGCATGACAAATTGAGGCTTTTTAATTGGGCTTTTTTGTTCAACTTTTCCTGCAGATATTTCCAGATCAGGGGCTGGCCCAGTACTGTGATCATCAGTAACAGTTCCTCTCACTTCTGTGTCAATTCTACCTGACATTACAGCAAGTTTATGATCTTCCAAATTTGCTCCAGAATCTACTTTAACACTTGCTTCTTTCTTCGGTGACCAGCTGAAGGATGGCAGTTTGAATTTTGGCATTTTGAAATGTCCTTCTTTCTCTTCTCCATCTCCATCTTGCTTTGTTTCCCCTTTGATTTTTAGTGTTGCACCTGAATCCTGTATATCACTGTCTGGTTTTGAAATAGAAATGTCAGCTGATGGGAGGTGAGCATCAGCCTCTGATGCCTTATTGTCAGCTTTGGTCATTTTGACTTTAGGGCTGTAAGTTTCTGTTCCTGTACCACATTCCACCTCCAAATTTGGTGCTTCAACAGCAATGTCAGCTATTTCTACCATTGCTTTTAGCTGGGGAACCTTGACTTCTGATTTGGATTGGCTGACCTTGCTTTCTGACCCTTTCCCTTTAGAATGTGTAATACTAAACTTCGGCATTTGGAATTGAGACATTCTTGTTTTCCCTTCAGGACCTTCAATTTTTATTTCTACATCACCCACAGCAATTTCACTTGGTGTTCTTTCAACATTTGTGTCAGGACTCTTAACCTCAAGGGAGCCTTCAGTTATCATCTTAATATCTGAGATGTGGAGACTGGTATTAGCAGCAGCTGATTTCAATATCGGATCATCTTCTTCACATCTAGGAAGTATGACCTCACCTGCAGGCGTGCTAATATCCATCTCCATTTTGGGACCTTTGACTTCTGGTTTGGAAAATTCTGAAGTCAGGACTGTAACTTTTGGCACTTTTATGTCCACTCCTGCCCGTTCTCCGCTACTCCCTCTTTCAGATTTCTCTACTGAAACACCTTCTTTTTCTTGTTTGGGAACACAAACGTCAGTTTCCACTATGGGCAGAGAGACCTGAACTTTCTGACCTTTCATTTTAGGGAATGAGATCTTTGGCATGACAAATTGGGACTTCTTTTTTCTGACCTTTTCACCATCTTGTTCTGTTGATGTATCAAATTCAACATGAAGGTATTGATTCTCAGGGGTAGGAAATGTTATTTCAGATTCTGTGTCTCCAGATAAAGCAGATAACGTGGGTTCTTCCAGAGGTACCTCACCTTCAGAAGGAGCACTAGTTTCTTTCTTTGGTGACCAACTAAATGAAGGCAGTTTGAATTTTGATGTTTTAAATTTGTTTTCTTTCTCCTCGCTATCCTTCTCTACTGAAACTATTTCCTGTTCAGCCTTGCACTCTAAATCTGGGCCATGGATTTCCATTTCTAATTTTGGCACAGAAACGTGCATTGACTGGAGACTGACATCACACTTTGGTGAATCCAGAACAGTATCAGATGAAGGCTTGTGCATCTTTATATCTAATTTCGCATCAGAAATCTGAGTAGGTTTCACCGTATCAGTATCAGTCAGATCAGATATTATCTTTCCTTTGGAAATTTCAGATTCCATTTTGGAACCAACATCAATTTCTGATTGTTTTCCCTTAGACCACGAAAATCCAAATTTTGGTTTTCGGAATTTAGGAATTTTAACTGTAAACTCTGTGTCACTCAAATCTATTTCAGCAACTGGCATTTTCCCTCCTGGCATCGGAATTCCTTGCTCAACAGAACCATCTTCCTTTAAAATTTCAAAATCTGCTACTTCAGTAACATTCTCATCAGATGAAATTTTTGATTCAGATTCTGGTAGATACATTTGATATTTAGTAAGAGTAATATCTCGTTTTGATAATGGAGAATCCTGTGTAATTTTAGAAGAAGCAATATCGACTTTGGAGAAACCCAAGCTAGGAATTCTGAATTTAGTATTTCTAGAGCCACTATCACCCAAATTATCAAGAGGTTGTTTAGATTCAACACTATCTGAAGGAAGAGCAGGAGTTTCCTTGATTCCGGAAATACAAGGAGTTTCTGAAACTGAAACATCAAGAGTGGCCTTGCCCTGTGCCTGAGGTTTGGAACTTCTAGAAAGGGAAACCTTGGGTATTCTAAAGAGAGAACTCTTAGTTTTACCAATCTCATCGTCTTTTCCACAAGAGGAAGCTGTAACAACTTCAAAAGAAGGTGTATGGACGTCAGCCTCAGGCAGGGTCACGTCGACTTCGGC
>VWZZ01007114.1:0-14300 GCA_013399095.1 Psophia crepitans
AGGTGAGGTTGACCGGTCTGTAGGTACCTGAGTCCTCCTTCTTGCTCTTTTTGCAGACTGGAGTGACATTTGGCTTCCTCCAGTCCTCAGGCACCTCTCCCGTTGCCCATGACTTGCCAAAGATGATGGAGAGAGNGACATTTGGCTTCCTCCAGTCCTCAGGCACCTCTCCCGTTGCCCATGACTTGCCAAAGATGATGGAGAGAGACCTAGCAATGACTTCCGCCAGCTCCCTGAGCACTCGCAGGTGCATCCCATCGGGACCCAGGGATTTATGGATGTCCAGATTGCCTAACTGCTCCCTAACCCATTAGGGTCTGGGGCTTCTGAGGAGAGTCTGCAGCAGTGTAGACAGAGGCAAAGAATGCATTCAGTAACTCCACCTTCTCTGCATCCTCAGTCACCAGGGCACCCGCCCCATTCAGCAGTGGGCCTACATTGCCTCTAGTGTTAGTTTTGTCTGCAATGTATCTGTAGAAGCCCTTCTTGTTATCCTTGACCTCATTGGCAAGGTCCTCTTAGTTCTCTTCTTAGTTCACTTTCTAATCCAGATGTGAATCAAGTAGACCCAGATATATTTTTTCCAGAAATTAGGTAAAAGATTCACACACACATTCACAGGTCAGTGCTAGATGGTTCACAGATTTTCTGTGTAACTTATTCTGGTATTTAATGATGCTTCCTACTGGAAAATTTCTGTAAGTACATTTGGATCTCAACTGTATTTTGTGTTCTGATTTAAACTAGTTACTGTTCACCCCACAAAGAATGGAGAGTTTTACTGTATTTCAATGCAAAAAGTTATTGTTTGTTCATTTAGAAATATCTTGTGTTCTCAATAGTCAGCATGCCTAAACCTGTCTGAGGTCAAAGAACAACACCCTCCCAGGGTTATATACTCCATTTGCATCAAAAGCTCCCACTTAATGCCAATCAAACCTAGTATTCACATATTTCGCAACTGAGATCTTTTTGGCACTTAATGCCTTTTAGTTCCACCTACAACAAAATAATTTAAGTTCACTTCTGACTGTTAACTCAACATTGCAGAAACAAAAAAAAACTCAAAACCCAAAAAAACCCCACTTCTGAAAGAACAGTAAAACCACCAAAAATATTCAGCCACTATTTCTCTAAGGTTTATCTGAGTATACACGAAAGAACTATGACAAGTGTAAGGAATGTCAAGCTCAAATGTTGTAGAATATAAAAAGTCAGAGATGTTGAACTCTCAGTGAAACTTTTGTCTCCTTTTAAGACCAAATATTCTGCAAATAACTCTCACAAGCACTAAATATTATTTCTCAAGAGAAACAAAGTGGATAAGACATTAGAGAAGATTCAACTTTGTTCTTTTTCAATGCAGAATTTTTAAATTTTCATTGAAAGATAAAAGGGAAAAAAAATAATCCAACCCAGTACAGTGTCCTAAGTGTGGAATACAACAGTAACAAATTCAAATAAAGGATTTGTCAGGCACACATGTTGAAAGTGTTCTGGAACTACCGAAGATTTGAAAAAGTTAGATTATGAGTTAGAAGACTGGGGATTGAGAAGACTGTCTCTGCAGTCATCTTGAAAAGGTTGCAAATCCATATAGCTCCAGAAGTTCAAACATGTACTGTATCTGAATGTCCTGTGACATTGAAAACTGAAAACTTTTGAAAAAGTGGAGAAAAAGCAAAGTACAATCTATTCTTATACAAACAGATTAAATAACATATAACAGAAAACAAACTCTAGCTGGAATCTTCCAAGGAGTTTCTAATAAATCATTAAAAAAAATATATCAGAAGGAACTTTAAATGTCTATGTCACTTAGATTGACTACATCACTTCAGAAAAATCCTGTGGAACTTGGGGACTGAACAAAGACCCTCTGAAGCAAACGAAAGCATTCATTTTGGCCCTAAATATACTTTGGATTCTACATGCAGAATCTCCACATATACATATAAAAATGACCCTCATTACAGAAATGTCAAAGATGAAGATTTCAGGCCTGGTGATAAAGAATTTGAAAGGTGATGCTATAAACACATATGCATGCATGTAATTCTATACACACAACTAATTCTACTTTTAATGTTCAAAATGTCAATAAATATTTGAAGAAATATAATCATATTTGTACTGTCTAGGTATGGCTTTGTAAGGATTAATATATGAAGATTGTATCAGGAGAAGTAAATCGATAACATCAGAATCATAGTATCAAATAAAAGAAATAGCTATTTCTTCATCAGTTTCTCAGCTCAATCTAAACTGTATCGAGGGCAGCAAGAAACACACTTTGGGACAAAATCTTATACAGCCTTGACACTGCATGAAAGGATGAATTTACAGTAGTGATAAAGTATTTAATATTTATGCCATATCCACAGGAGCTCTCATGTTATAAAGCAGTTGAAAGTGTAGTCACGCTCTTACATGTACTTGTGGAACTGGTTGTCACTGAAATAAGAGGATTTTGGATTTTGAAATGAGCAGATATTGCCTTTAGAGAGATCCTCAGAAGCACATGGATTTTTAGCTACCCTTTTAACGAAAAGAATCTTTTGTTGTTGTGGGTTTTTTTTAGGTTTAGCCACCCGTATGTACACATGTCCCTGTATAAACAGCTGAATGATATATGTCTAATTACAAAAGCTCTTTCTCTTGTGGTTGTTATTGTAGCCTTAAGATCTTGGGATATTAGAATACTTGATGAAAAAATAAAAATAGTTAAGCATATGTGTACAGTTTAGGACTTTTCAGACTATGTATGGAGTTCCATAATTATTTCATGGTGAAAGTGTACAAGTGGTAAGCTACTTAGTACTAGCTGACTTGTTTCTATTCATCTTAGAGCAAAAAAAAAACCCGACCCCCCCCCATGCAATTTATTCCCAATATTGCTCTTCTTTGTAAGAAACTCCATTATTCAACAGAAGATGCCATTTGTTTATTAGTAATTAACAATTTATTAGTAATAAATTATCAGATTCTGGATCACTCAGAAACTGCACTGTAGTATACATACTATGTACCTAAGAGCACAGATGACTAATGGAGGAGATTAGTGCAGTGACTTTAAAGGAAATATTTTGGTTTTGCTTCAGTTACCCATATAAATGAAGGACCAGACAAAATGGCTGAAATTATGCAATATAATTCTGACTGATATTAAGAACCTGAAAAATACTCATTAGTGGTAAATCAGAAGCAAGAAGAGAGACTTTGAAACTGTAAATTTTGAATTCTGTACCTAGCATTATCCAGAGGATCATGACTCAAAGTTTAGACCAGACGTTTCCAAAACAGTTCCTTTTTGATAAACACTTAGTCACTTTAGAATTGCATCATAGCTATTAGCGAATTCTAGGTCATCACAGCAACTTCCGCTCACCACTTTTGAAAAAACAATTCAGCTGTAGTTGAAGTAGTAATTTGTATTTTTAGATACCATATTTTACCTTTTCAGTTCTTAAAGCTATCTGACCAAACCTGAGTAAACATTCCTCTAAATCAGCACAAAAGTTATTGACTTAGTAAAAGAGAACAAAGATTGGTTCAGTGCTAACTGATCACATGGAGTTTTAAAGACAAGATTTTACGATTTTCATGAAAATGTTGCTTTCCAAGTAGATTCTCAACCGTATCATCCAATAATAAAATATGACTGTGTAGGTACCCAGACTCTTAAATACTCACTGATTAATAGAAGCTAAGGCTCAAATAACAACAAACAAGAAAAACAATATGTCAGTTTGAAGAATACCACTTTTCCAAAACATACTCCTAAACGTTTCTCATATGGTACGTATTATCCTCTTTTTTTTAGAGTATATTTTCAGACCACCCTGTGGTATTTCACACCTGCCAAGGTTCTGATAGATGTGACAAGGTTTTTTGGATGAGTTTGAAACTCATATACATATATGAAATTTGTATATCTAAAATATTTTTCTCCTTGTAATTTAACTGCTAATTTGAAAAGCTACATAATCATAGATGTTTTTTTCTTTAAATAAAATTTCCAGATCTATTGAATATGGATTGGTTTATTTCAGGAATTGAAAGTTTTTAAACTAAAACAGAACTCATCATTTTGTGGTATTTCATTCAGCTTAGTACATGAAATATAAGCTAATAATAAGGTAGATTTACAGTGAAACAATGCAGAAGAATATAATTTTCAATAACATTGAGTAAAACTGTCAATGATCGCTGAAATGTTTATGAATAGACATGTTATTGTATTACGCTTGTATATTCATCCAGTCAAGTGTGTCGTCTTTTATTTGATTGAGTTCTATTTTGCTACATCTCCAAAAAAGAAGCAAAACTGCTTTCTTATGGTAATAAAGCATAAATTTCTATTTATTTTCTACTCAAATAAATACAAAAAGGCAGCCTCTGTATTTAAAGACACATTTTACAAAGATCCACAGGAGAATCCTTATTCAGTAACATACTTACAGATTTTTAGGTTTTTTTAATCCTGTGTAAGTGCAAAGATCTTTGATGAATTAATTTAAATATGTGATCAAAATTAAATGAAGTGTTTTGTTCAACACAAGCCTCTGCATTGGAAATGGAGAACAACATCTTCAGAATTCACTGTATGTTATGAAGCAGGAAGTTTTTGAAGGAATTGATAGCAAAGAAATAGAATTCCTTGAATCTTTTCCTGCATTAAACTATATAGTACCTTTTGGATGGTATTTTTCTCTGTCCTCTTATTGCTCATTTCCACTTTTCTTTCCTGTCACTAACAGTACCAGTTAACACCTCTATTTTTATATATTCAATTGAGGTAATAACATAATTTGTCCTTCATCATCCATGTCTTGCTACAGAACAATATAATTCTTTTTGAAGCTACAACAAAAGAAAAACTACTACTTTGTGCTTGTTAATATTCCAAAGCAAAGTATGTTTTGAATAGCTAGAATAAATTCTAGTGTTGAACACAACATGGTTATTCATGTTGAAAAATGTTAACTCAGTAGTTTATAATATCGAAAACATTTTAGGTGTGACTGTCTATCAGATAGCTCTGTCATGGACAGTAAATACACATGGAAATACATATTTTGGAAAATAACAGAAGTTTTCAAAATGAAGGCTTCAGACAAAGAGATGCGAACCCTATGCACAGTATGCCCTCAAGTTTGAATGGAGATGTCTCTGTAACTAGGAACACTCCTGTAGCACTCCAGTGTCTGTGCTTTAGAGGTAGCTGTAGCAGCAAGAAACCACAAAGACGTTTTGATCCAACCAAGCCAACAACGAAATCCAATCACTTAAAAATTCTAATCAAAAGATTAGTTTTCCTACATTTTTGTGGGAAACTACTGTCATTTAAATTAATTTATTTGAAGAACTCTTGTATTTTGTATGTGTGTGCTGTAATATGCAGACTTCTTGTAAGATAAAAATATCATTGAAAGAAATTGTTATACTGAGCTCAGAAATTTTGTTTCTACATAAGGGAGCATTCCTGAGTTATTTCCCTTGGCTTTCATTGAATTTGCCCTTTTTCTTAGGACTGCAAAGAAATGTGGATCATGGCTACAGTACTGTCTTCCTCACTGTGCTGACAAATCCGTCCATTGTTTCTGCTGTTGTTCATGGCTTTCCTACTTGCAGCTGGCTAAAAGCTGGCCAGTTTTATCCATAGTTTGTCACAGTAATTGAAAACAACAGATTGAAAAATGGCTCCTTTCTTTTTACTCATGGTGCTCAGAACCTAATCATCAACGTAAAACATCAAAATTCACACAGGATGTACTTTTCTTTAACCTTAACATGTTTGTTGTGACTAGCCTTTGCCAAATATGAAATGGAAGTAACATTTCCAAATCTATTTCTTTTTTGAAAAAATCAAATCGTTCTAAGTCAAGGCTTGTGACTTCAAGGGTTATGCTCATAATTTGGAAAATAGTTTCGCAGTACTGAAAGAATGAGATAAATTGAACTTTGATGCTAGGAAAGGCCGTAAGCAACAGCAAGAGCTAACTGAAGAGCTTTTCATAAAGAGAAAGACTGGGCAACAAAATCTAATATTTATTATGTAATGGCTTGGAAGAACAGACATGAGAGCAGAGAGGATAAAAAACTTTTTTTTGTTTTTCATTTGTAGCCAGAATTTTAGGTGAGAGAAGCAGAGAGGATATATTCAGGTTTTTCTACACTTGTATTATCATCACCCTATTCAGTGTGGCTTTGATTTACATTTTTAGTAGAAGGCTTGAGGTACATAACATAACCTAAGATTTCAGCTACGAAAGTTTTACAAAGCAGTTTTAACTGTCAAGCACCACCTATCTCAAAAATGCTTGCAAAAACAATAGGAAACTAGGCTTCACAGTTCCAGATTCTAGGTTTCTCTTGACCTTTTTTTTTTTTTTCCTGTTTAAAAACAGTAACTGAATAGTACCCCAATAAAGCACCATCTGTTCTCCAGATATTTAGTGGCAAATAGGTGTTCTGGCATAATGTAAAAATGGATTAAAGGAGAGGAAAACAAACGTGAGAAAAAAGAAGCGTCAGCAAATGTAAAAGAGGGAGCAAATAGTGCAAGGTAAGGTAATGAGAACAGAGTGCAAGGTATGGAAAGAGGGGAAAGGACAATGCAGAAGACAGAGCAGAGGTTAGACGAAGGGAACAAGCAAATCTCATGTGCCAGAAGCCACTATCTCTTTGCATCAGAGAAGATTCCAATATTTTCCAACTTAGCTAGTAATTCTGTTATGTTTAAGTGAGTTTTGTATGCCTTTGTAACTTTGTGATTAGTTCCACGGATCACAATGCAACCAATTGCCTTTAGCCAGTTCTACAAAAGGTCTAGCTTGTCTCTAGGCTTAGTGGAATGTTATTTATACCATATAATACTGGCATTCAGTGACCTAATTCAAGAGCATGATCCAGTTGTGTTACATGCTCTGCAATAGTAGAACTAAATCCAGATTTTTGGAGCTGGCTGTCTAGACAAGAGACATATAGAGCACAAGGGACAATAAAACTACAGACTGTGTTATGAAGTGAGTTTTGAATATAAGCATATGTTTTAAATTTCTTCTCTGAATGTTCATGATTTGTTGGCCAGGTTTTTTTTAAATTTTTTTTTTTTAACTTTCAAAGGCAACATTTAGCTGTTATGACCTCATGCTGACTACATCCTCTAGTGCAGAAACACATCTAAAAACATATCTCCATCTCTACTGAGAAAAATCCTTGAGCACATGGAATGTGCTTCCAAGGATAGAAATGTCAAAGAGAATAGAGCCCAATATAAGTTGTAGAGAGTTACTTATAATTTATTTTTAGAACTGACCCACTTTTTAAAATAATATTTTTTTGGGGGCGAATAATCATGATTCTTCTCAGCAAATGGCAGGACAGGTCCCTGCTATTTAAAAACCATTGAACAAGAAATACAGAATACGTCGCTATCTTTCTGAAAAACATTTTCTGTCCACTTGCAGGATACACAAGACAATAAAGACAGCAAAGAATGAAAATAAAAGCTGGAAGAACTCCTCTTGATTCAAGTGGACTGTTGCCTATGGACAGATTGAAAAGTAAATCTTAAAACTGAGTTCTTTTCAGGTAGGATAGGGAGAAGGAACATCGGCCTGAATAGAAGAAAACTGAGAATTACGACTTGATGGAATCTTTGTTTCTCTGCTGCATCAATTATCATTCTTATAGTAAGAACACTGCAAGTTGTATTGCTATCACACACATGGTGTTGTATGTACAAAATATATGTATATATAATATATAAAGTTATCTAACCTCCTAATATCATAAAAATCGGTTCACCTACTTAAACACACAAATAAATAAATAAATAAAAGGTGTAATGTCACTACAATGCTTATTGATCTTACTGTTCACACAGAACTTTTCAGACATATTTTTGCCTTTGGGAAGAGAAAGAAGCCATTATGAATATTTCTGGAAATTTTAATCTCTGTTCTTTTCTTTTTTTTATCCTGATGAACCTGACTAACAACTCAATATACTGTGATATCTCTACAGTGGTTTTTTAGAAAAAAATCATTGTTTAAGGTTCTTTGTATTAAGCTATAGTTTCACTGTTGTCATAACCTCTCTGTTTGAAAACCCAATATAAGGATTCAGCAAGTTATTGTTTTATAATAACCTCCAACTATTCAGCTTAATAATTACTTCTGTTTAACTCATTTCACATCCTTCTTGTCTAGTTTCAGTCAACAGTGACTTTGGTTACTTTTAAATCGAAATACTTTTTTAGCTTGTCTGAGCTTCTCTCCAAGGAATTTTTCAATTCCTTATCTAAATAATGACACACTGGATCAAAAACTTACCTCTGGTCACCTTTATTATTTATTTGTATTTCAGAAGTAGCTTGAGTTCCGACTGAACTCATATCTTTCCAACTAGGAAACCTTCATCAATTTTCATCATAGTTTCCCTGCTGCTCTTAAAGCAGTTTCCTCTACAGAAAACGCTTTTATAAATCCCTTTCCATGATTCATTCCATTTGTAAGGGATCTGTTAATGACAGTTTCTTGCATATACATAGACTGATGTGGATAACTAATAGTGAAGATGCATTTCAGGAGCTGAGTAAAAAGAGGTTTATTGATGAGGTTTTTTTGAACTAGCCTTGTGTTGGCTGTATCTCTGAAGGAATTCTTACTCGCTCAGACCTCTTAGATGGTAGCAATTAGGAATGGTTATTTTAGCATAAATAATCCAGTTTGTTACCAGGTAATTTTATAGATATATTTTGTATAGAAAAAAACCCCAAACATCTGTAACACTAACCCAAAGATAAGACAGTAGTTTGTGAAATTTCATGTATTCATGTGCAATACCTGGATAACTACTATGTGCATTAACTATTTATAACAATTAGTTTTCTATTACCAGTTGTGTATTTTATAGTTTAATAGAACTTCAGCAAACTGCTTAGTTGTTTTTGATGACTAAGCCTCTCTGAGACTGTTACATTAATTACAGAAGCTTTGAGATTTTTTTCTTTGGGAAGAGTCTGTGATAAGGCAAAATAAAATAACTTCTCTTTTATTTTTGTTTTTGTTTTTGTTTTTTTTTTGATGACAGCTGCTATGAGCACCATACAGTCTATCAGCAAAGAAGGTGAAATTTAATTGCTCAAGGTAGTCAAAGATTTCTAGCTGGACTTAGTTACAGCTCATATTGTTGTTATATAACATTGGAATGCCTCAGACTGGAGTCAACAATTAATTGTATTATATCCAATGTTACAAGTGCAGGCTTTTTTTTGGGATTGCAGTTACTCTAAAATAGTCTAGAGGTATAATGAGAGATGTGATTGTTTTAAAAGTGGAGTGGTACAGAAGGTAAAATTATCCTTTTTCACTCATTTTTTGGTTTTGACATTTTGCATTATTGGAGGGTATACTCCTTATATAAAACAAAGAACAACTTTGGAATCTGTCAAATAGAGGAAACAGAGCCTCTAAAGTCCACTGAAAAAGGACTTTTTTTGCTTCTTCCTTGATTCTTTCTTTCCATTTTCATGAAAAAATAGCTGAAAGCTGTGAATAAATTTTGATTTTGATTCAGGTAAAACAAAGTAAAAACTCGATTGTAGAAGTAAATTGTTGCTGAGTTTGCACTTCCAGCCTCGAGCCTCTAACAGGCACACTAATAATTTATTAGATCACTATAAGCAATTTTTCTTTTTTTTTTTTTTTTTTTCAGTCGGGAAAGCAGACAAACAGTTGTCTCTGCAGCTGATGTTACTGTTACTTCTAGGCTGGACAGGCTTTTATCCAAGGTGGTTGGGTCAGTTGCCTTTTCAGTTGAATGCATTTTTTCCATAACCGTCAGACTTTCTGCAAACTCACATGCTTGCCTCATCATTTAAGTGTTCCCCAAATACAGTTCCCCCCACCCAGCCATTATTATTTTTGTTTTGTGATGAATGGCATTTGGGTTATGTCTGTATACTAGCTTTTTGCTTGTTTTCTGCTAGAATGAAGGTTACAACATTGTAAAAAATTATAGAACAACCTAAGCTGAAAGACACCTCAAAAGATGATCTAGTCCAACTTTTAAGAACACCACAAAAACCTCATTTAAGTTCTGACTGTTATTGTTATATTAAAACAAGACATCCATTAAGGTTCAACAGTAACTATGCAGTAGGCAAAATTATTCTCTAATAAGGCCTCAGGTCTCAGTGTTTCAGATCTCATTGAGTACTGACCCCTTTACAGATAAATGTGAATATTCTGGCTTTCAAAAAAAATTTGCAATATTGAAATTGCATAAACACATGAAATGAAAACAGAGGCAAGAAAAGACAGTATAAATGTACCATGGACTTTGTTGGCTTTATTGGATTTTTAAAAATGTGCTTAAACATTTAATATAAAATAATGATATTTGTAGACATACTGTATTTTGCTTTTGATATCATGAATTCAGGAATCTCTTATGGAGTCCACTTTAATGTCACTGCATACTCAGTGTGGGAAGGACTTCTTCCTGTTAGGGCAGGAATGGAGAACAGACAGAATTGTTCTTAATACTACAGGAGTCTCGAGGATTCAGGAGTGTGAGCAAATATTTTAAAGTAACATTTAAAAGAAAAATTAAGCTTAATTCATAACCATGTTTTTCCTAAAATTATTCTTGACATAAAAATTAAAAAAAAACCCACAACCCCCTCCGCCCCCAAAAAAAAACCCCACCAAAAATGCCAAAACAAACAAAAAATCTTACTCAGAACTCAGATTATTTTAATGGGAGTGTTTCACACAGGGATGAATAAACCTAGTCAGGCTTAGATTTTTCAATGCTAAATGTATTTCTAAGTTAGGTTCTTCAGATTCTTCATGGATTAGACATTTGAGTTACTGTGTAGTCAATTTACTGATTCTGTCTGTCTTAAGTTATAACATTGGAAAGCTAAAATATAATACAATTTAAAACTCCAGGGAATATCTTAATACCTGACATGTTCTAGTATCACTGAGAGTAAATTTGGTGCTAAAAAATAAGTTTCACTATTCTTTGCCTTAGGCTTGCATGAAGATACTGCACCAAGAAATTTTTGGTTATTGCAAAACATAATTGTTTTAGTTCCATTTTTTTCCCCCTCATCCTTAAAGCAAAGAGCTGATAGGCACAATAATCTGTTTTTGTAGCTGAATAACCTTCATTTCTATCAAAAGAGGCCTTTGGGCATTTTAACAAAAATATTACTAACTCCCACTGATCAACTAACTTTAATACCATAGTTGTTATCCTAACCTTACATACAAAAACTAGAGCTTTAATTGTGAGAACCATGACAGTTTCACTTTGTACTGTCAGTTAACACTTTCTCTACCTACCACAACAGCAAATTCCCATTCTCCAGCTTTTATTAAAGAGCTTTAAGGCAATTTTCTGCAACAGGTCTTCAATAATCTTATGACATGGCCCTTCAGGTGCAGAAAGCAATGAAAATGTTGTCAAGATGGAAAACCTGTAGATTAACTAAAAAAGCTTCTTCCCAGCACCATCAACAGCCATGCTGAGACCTCATATATTACAACTGTATAAAAAAAGTGAGATCAAACTTGCAGAGGCCAGAGATTTCTAAATCTCCTTGAGTCATTACATTACTAAGGTTAATACAGACAGATAATCTAGAAGTACTCTAGGCTCTGGGAGTATGCAGGTATAGGTATAAAAAAGTCATTTACCCACAAACTTGTATTGCCTCAATGTCCTTAAGGGCTTAGAATAGAAAGTACACCTGATGGCTGTGTAACAAAATTTAGTAAATGTTGATTTAAACAGTTGCTACTGTATGCTGCCACGGTTACAGTAAAATGTAGCTGTATTTTTATGCTATCTTCTGGAAAATTTTAATTTTTAATTATTTTAAACAGAAATGTTTGATACTTCTGAAATAAAACTTTCAGAAGTCGCAGAATCATAGAAGTCTTTAGGTTGGAAATGGCATTTAAGATTATCAAGTCCAACCATTAACGTAATGCTGTCAAGTCCACCACTAAACCATGTCCCTGAAGACCACATCCACACAACTTTTAAATACCTTCAGGGATGGTGACCCATCTACTTCCCTGGGCAGGATGTTCCAATGTTTGACAACATTTTAGGTAATATTTTTTTTTCTAATATCCAATCTAAACCTCCCCTGGAGCAGCCTGAGGCCATTTCCATCACCTGTTACTTGGAAAAAGAGACTGACACCCACCTTGTTACAACCTCCTTTCAGATAATTTTAAGGACCAATAAGGTCTCTTCTCAGCATCCTTTTCTTCAGGCTAAAAAACCCTAATTCCTTCTGACACTCCTCATAAGAAGGCTCCTAGAGCCTTCACTAGATTTGTAGCATTTCTTTGGACATGCTTTAGCACCTCAATATCCTTCCTGTAGTGAGGGGCCCAAATCTGAACACAGTATTTAAGATGTGGCCTCACCAGTGCCCAGTACAGGGTGACAAACACTTCCTTGTAGTGAGAACACTGCTGCTGGCCACACGGTTTCTGATACAAGCCAGGATGCTGTTGGACTTCTTGGCCACTTGGGCATACTGCTGGCTCATATTCAGCCAACACCCCCAGGTCCTTTTCTGGCAGGCAGGTCTCCAGCCACTTTTGCCCAAGTCTGCAGCATTCCATGGGGTTACTGTGATCCAAGTGCAGGACCCAACACTGAGCCGTGTTGAATGTCATACAGGTGACCTTGGCCCATCAATCTGGCCTGTCCAGATTCCTCTTTAGAGCCTTCCTATCCTCAAGCAGATCAACACTCCTGCCCAACTTGGTGTCATCTGTAAACTTGATCCCCGTGTCTAGATCATCAATCAAGATATTGAAGAGAACTGGCCCCAATACTGAGCCCTGGGGAACACCACTTACGACTGACTGCCAACTGGAGGTAACTCCATTTACCACAATGTTTTGGTCTTGGCCATCCAGTCAGTCTATTTTACAGTGAAAAATGCACCTGTCCAAGTCATGAGCAGCCAGTTTCTCCAGGAGAATGCTGTCAGAAATAGTGTCAAAGGCTTTACTAATGTCCAGTTAAACAACATCCAGAGCATTTCCCTCATCTGCTAAGTGGGACACTTTGTCATAAAAGGAGATCAGGTTACTCAAGCATGACCTGTCTTTCATAAAGCCATGCTGACTGAGCCTGATTGCCTGGTTCTCATATATGTGCTGAGTGATGGTACTGTATGATCTGCTACATAACTTTCCCCAGCACAGAGGTCAGACTGACAGGCCTGTGGTTCCCCAGATCCTCCTGCAAGTCTTTCTTGTATATGGGTGTCACATTTGTTAACCTTCAGTCAACTGGGACCTCCCTGGTTAGCCAGGACTGCTGACAAATGGTGGAAAGTGGCTTGGTGAGCACTTCTGCCAGCTCCTTCAGTACCCTTGGGTGGATCCTGTCCAGCCCCATAGACTTATGTGTGTTTAAGTTATGTAGCAGGTTGCTAACCATTTCCCCTTAGGTTATGGGGACTTCAGTCTGCTCCCTTTTCCTGTCTCCCAGCTCAGGGGCCTGGATACCCAGAGATCAACTGTTCTTACTCCTAAAGACTGAGGCAAAGTACCTCATCCTTTGTCACTGTGCTTTCCCCCACATTCGATAAAAGATGGAGATTCTCCTTAGCCCACCTTTTGTTCTTAATGTGTTTATAGAAACATTTTTTATTGTCTTTAATGGCAGTAGCCAGATTAAGTTCTAGCTGGGCTTTGGCCCTTCTAATTTTTCTCCTTGCATAGCCTCATGATATCCTTGTATTTCTCCTGAGGTGCNTTCTAATTTTTCTTCCTGCATAGCCTCATGATATCCTTGTATTTCTCCTGAGGTGCCTGCCCCTTCTTCCAAAGGCCATAATCTTTCCTTTTTTTCCTGAGTTCCAAAGATCTTTGTTCAGCCAGGCCAATATTCTTTCCCACCAGTTCATCTTTTGGCACATGGAGATGCCCTGCTCCTACACCTTCAAGATTTCCTTCTTGAAGAGTGGCCAGCCTTCCTGGACTCCTTTTCCCTTCAGGACTGCCTCACAAGGGCTTCTGTCAACCAGGCTCCTAAACAGGCCAAAGTCTGCTCTCCAGAAGTCCAAGGTGACAGTTGTGCTGACCCCCCTCCTTACTTCTCTGAGAACTGAAAACTCTTTCATGATCACTGTGCTCAAGATGGCCTCCAACCATCACATCTCCTCTGTTTGCAAGCAACATGTCCAATGGGGTGCTTGGCTCCCTAATCGGCTGTGTCAAGAAACTATCTTCCACACACTCCAGGAA
>VWZZ01007115.1:0-54404 GCA_013399095.1 Psophia crepitans
TACAGCCAAAAAAAAAAAATTGGGTAGATACCTTATCTACCTTGCATAACCTCAGTCAGACTCTGTGCCTATCCGCTGAGAAATATCTTGCTTCCTACTTTATGCCAGAGCTCTTGTCTGTGGCTTTATCTGAGAGCTTATTCTTGAAGTGTTTTCCCTGGCAAGGAGTAGCATCTCTTCCATGTCCCTAGTCATCTATCTTTTCTTTCTAATTAAAGACAGCATTTTGTGCCCTTTCCCTTCTGACCTCCCAGCTGCTCCTAGAATCAGTTCTTAATGAATGTCAGTTGAAAAGCCCATCTTCACAGAATCACAAGGGTTGGAAGGGACCTTCCAACATCTTGCAATGTTCTTCAAAGTTCTCTCTACAGAGGATCTGTTGTTGGTGCCTGTTCATAAAGAACAGGATAGGGGCATCAGTTTCAAAGTTTGGGTGGGGGTGATTTATCTGCAGGAACTTCTATTGTAAAGTAACAATTACTGCAACAGTTGCTATGCTTTTAAGAGTTCAGAGTTACGGAAGACCAAGCAAGCTTTTCGTCAAATATTTTCACTTTATTTTTAGCTGTACTGGTGGCTTATTTTTTGACAGCTGTTATAGTTATCTTAAAGAAGCAATGGTGTCTTTTTATACTGACATGCATTATAGATGTTATGTAAATAATTGCGCTGTAGATTCTAGAGTGCTATAAATTTGAAAATCCTTCACTAACCATTTCCATTTGTTGGTTTGCCTTATACTGGATGGCTACATCTAATGTGTGGAGAAATTGTAAGTGCAGTGCTGTGTTTTGCTAAGTAGTACAGCTTTCTACAAAGATAAAGTGCAGGAAGCACTTCCTATTTGGAAATAAATACTCTTGTAAAATTGCTGTGTAAGGAAGTGGTGTCCTGGATTATGCAGCACTTGCTATCAGCATAGGAATTTGGGGAGTGCATCTTGTAATTTTAATCTGGTTTTAATCCTTTACAGAATAAAAAAGCATATCTGGCCTATTGTCCCTGATCCATCCAAGAGTAACATTGCTCAGTGGTCTCCTCAAGTTCCAGCTAAGGTAATACTTGTCTTTCTGCATCCTGTATCTTCCTAGTCCACAAGGTTTCAAATAGGCTCCAGTGAGAGCCTTCTGTCTTCTAGCACACAGGGTTTTCAAGGGGGGAAAAAACCCAACAAACTGGATGTTAAGTTTCATGACGCTGTGATACAACATGGTTAGAAGACTTTATTGCATCGTTAGATTCAGCATTAGAAGTACATGGCCCTGAGCATAAGTTCACAGCATAGAGCAGTCATTAGCATTGTGAATTATATTCAGTTTACTTGTTGGAAGGGTCAAGTCTTAATTATTTTACTCATTCACGGGAAATAAGAATTAACTAAAACAGATTTGTGATTCCCATTCTTAACACTTGTTTGGACATTTAAGTCATGAATGAAAGAGAAAACTAAGAGTTTCTCATGGATGAGGAGATCGCAGCAAAACTTAAGCCCCATGTGGGTTGGATGACATAGCAGCAAATGCTGCTCAATAAACTGTGAGTAACTTCTATGAAGTGCTGTGGTGTTGAACACATTATTGGAAGTAATGTATGTATGGCCTCAGTATAGAATGTTCTGTGTGCTGCACAGCAAATGGATCTATGTTTTTGGCTTCTAAGAATAATGAAAATTAGAACAAAGTTTGCACACCCACTATGGTTTTATAATAGCTGTGTAATTAAGAATTTGTATTGGAAACAAAGCTACATCCTTCATTTTGTAACAGATACTTTGGAGATATTGTCAAACTTGGTAAGGAGAAAACTGGTAAAAATTCAGATTTTTAATGCAGTTTTTGATTTGTAACATAACCTTGCTCTTAGGCAACATCCATCTCTCTCTTTCAGCATAACTTTAGTTCCAAAGATCAGATGTACCCAGAAGGCAGCTTTACAGATGTAAGTGTCGTAGAAATAGAAGCTGATGAGAAGAAGTCTTTTTCAGAACAAGATCTAAAACCCTTTGACTTGCTTAAAAAGGAAAAAAGTACATCAGAAGGGCACAGCAGTGGTATCGGAGGATCCTCGTGCATGTCTTCTCCTAGGCAAAGCGTCTCTGACAGTGATGAAGGTGAAACTACACAAAACACTTCAAGCACTGTACAGTATTCAACTGTAGTACTTAATGGCTACAGAGACCAAACACCTGTGCAAGTGTTCTCAAGGTCTGAGTCAACTCAGCCACTGCTGGATTCCGAAGAGAGGTCAGAGGATCATACTGGAGGAGGCGACAGTGCAACACAGGGGCAGCAGTATTTCAAACAAAATGGTGGTCAGGATGAAACCAATGCAGACAGGCCATGCTTTGAAAGAGCAAAGCAAATTACTTCAGCTAATGAGGGGGATCTTGTTGGATTTGCACAACTGCAGATCTCGGGTCACAGTTCACAGCTGTTGGACCTTGGGCTGGAAAAAAATACCGAGGAAGCTGCTCTGTCAGATGTTTTACACACAAATACTGAAGGACAAACTGTGAGACCTGAAACAGTGGAAGGAAATCTACTGTCAGTTGACGAAATGCCAAAAAGTTACCTCCCACAGACTGTGAGACAAGGGGGCTATATGCCTCAGTGAGAGAAGAGACTGGCTCTGTTTAGGTCTTCATTAGTGCCTGTTCACACTTTCCTCTGTTTCTGATAAATTAAGCTAGGTGTTTTTATCTGAATCCAGATAGAAATACTGAAATTAAGTGAAGAGTAATTTGACAAAGTACAATATGGACTGTGGTTTTGTGGAAAACTTGCAGTCCAGACCTACTGGGGACTTACTTTTATGCACTACATAAAAACTTACATCTGGATAGCTGAACAAGCCTTTGTGCAATTTTTTTTTTTTTCGTCTTCTCATGTGATTGAAAATGGCAAGTTTCTATTAATCACATCAGCCAATAGACTTCCTAGAAGAAATACTTCAACTTGTGACAGTGTACAAGCCTAAAAAGCCAGCTTTTGTTGCTTGGAGCATCTTTGTGCAAAAGTAAGACTGAAGCTTAGTATTCTAACATGGAAGAATACTTGAGTCATAGACTTTTCAGGAGCTTGATTGACTTTCTGAATTTTGACTTGGCCCAGTGTCTCAGTTACTGGACATGCAAGTCATAATTTTTTAATGGGGATGAACATAAATAGAACTTGCTATGGTGTGCAAATAAGAAAACACCATGATTGCTTGACTCTGAATGCTACTATAGTAATTAATATTCTGCCTACATTTAGATATGCATGCACATGAACTATATAACAATTTGGCCTAAAAATGTGCCTTGCAACTTGATGCACAGCGATTCAGTCTCATGTTCAAGTTTAAAAATCAAGATGAAAACACAGATCAAGAGTTACTTAAAGATTTTGTACCCAAATCACTATCTGATTATACTGTACCTCATCGTATAAATCGCCTTCATTTAATAAGTGCACCTATACAGCTTGAGAGGCAAGTTATGAGCTGTAAGTTTTCACCGTTTTTCTAACTGCTCAGGAGAAGAGGAATGTGACCTTCCTGATTGATGACAACAGTCAGTGTGCTGTAACCTCACTGCTAATGCTGCAGGGCCTCCTTGAAACTGCAAGCAGCAAAAACCAAAGCATTGAAGTCATGAAGCTCTTGGAAGAAAAACCAAAACCTGTACCCTAAATTCGAATGTTACTGATAGTATGTATCTATTAGCGGTCACGGGCCACGAATAACCCTTGTGTGGTTGTTGAAATTCGTTAGGGTTTTTTTCATGTCTCTCTTTTTCCCTGTTCATACAGTTTGCATTTAACTGAAGAAGATACATTTCTTGGAGAGTTGTCTCTACCAGGGTTTGAAGAAAAATGAAATCACATTAAAATGAACGCCTTTCCAATGATAACTAGAAGTTTTATGGCACTGTTGTAGGTTTTTTTTTTTTACCTTAACTTAGTCTAGTCAGCTTTCTGATCTGACACTAAAAAAACCTTAATTCAAAACACTAAATGCTGTGTTGTGAGGATAAAACATGGGGTTTATTTCTCCTTCAGCAAAAGAATTATGTATTTAAGACCACCTGAAACCTTCTGTGCTGTGACCTCTGGTGCTGCTGTTCTGCAAAGCACTTGCTAAAGGCCCAGGGAAGGCAGGTGTCGGTATCATTTCAACTTCCCTTGTCCTTGTCTGCCAGCTTGCATGGGAGGACGGGTATACGTGTACATGTTCACATGTGTCTTCTGCATTTGTTACAAAGAAAGTCAATGCTAGAGTACATTCATAAGATTACCTCTTGAAATCAGGCTATTTAAAACACATAAAGAATGAAGAACCTTTAATAGTATTTCAGTATTCCACAATTTCTTTCTCACAACAGTATTTTTTTGTACCTGGGCACTTTTTTAAACTAAAAGGCTATACTCTAGCTTACTATAGTTACACCTTTCATCAACCAGTGCCTTTCCTTCTCTCCCCACTCCACCTCAGCACCTTCAAACTCCTTCTCAGAGGGCAAGGGCATAATGAAAACTCAGCTATCAAGAGACAGCAGAGACTATCTTTTGTTTTTTTCAGAGGTTGAAGGAGCATTCCTTTGTCAGAACACATTCCTCTTGGAAAATAGTAGTTGTTTTACTGGAGGATGGGTTGCCTTCTCTATGCAAAACTTCATAGTGGCTGTGGAAACCCTAAGTAAAAGGGAAAGTCTGCTGAGCACTGTGCATGCTTATTGGAATGGCCTTGCAGCCACCTGCATCTAATCTATCTTCTGCTCATCTCTGAAATATCCTGGGCCACAACCTGGCTATTTAGTCTGAATATTGCTTCAAAGTCCTGGATGTTTTCAAAAACACAATAATGATTTCTCTTTTTGTTGGTTTTTTTTTGTCATCTAGTGATTAGTAAATGTGACATATGCTATCAAAAGTTGAGGGACAGCTTCAGTTACTCCTGAAGCTGCTATTTGCTGTTCTGTTGTGTAAAGAGAAGGCACTTTGCTATCAGTTGCTGTGAATTATGGACCATTTCCAACATTAAACAGCATCAAGAGATTCTCATTTTTAAGGGTCTGTGCTAAGAAGAGTTCTGACCTGTCACTTCTGGTGTCTGTCTGGCTTTTCTTTTTATGGGCTAGTGGTAATAAACTCAAAGAATCGCCCAGGAGTCTGTCCTAGAGAGTATTCTTTCTGTCTGGCAGAGTTACATTCTCTTTTTCAGGCTTAGTCTTTTATCTCAGGCTAAAATACTGAAGACTAAACAGGAGATGCTGGTGGGTAAACAGCTTGTAGAAGCCACAATACATAGAAATAACAGATTTACAGCTTGTTTATAAATCCACGTGCCAAATATTGTATTATGCAGTGTTCAGGGTTTAACTTGATTTTATACTTTGGATTGTAACAATCTAATTGTATCAAACAGTTGCATACAGGGTTTTTTTGAGCGTAACACAGCAATCCACTGAAGTTTTCTGAACTTGGCCCTAACATGGTAATTATAGAAAAAGCTCCTCCATAACTATGGTGCACTTTATAAAATAAAGGCATTATTAAAATAAAATAACACTTCAATATTGACACTTTGACGTCCATCTTGATTTCCTGGACTGGAAATTTTCAGGTAGGGGTGGGAGGATAGTTGTAAAGACCTTGTTACTTTGATGTCAGGGAAGGGAGACTTCTAGAAATATAAAGTACTTTTTCTGCATTAGCGTGTTTGAAACATGTCCTAAGTGCAGGCTGGCTAACTGCTCCTCTGTTCACAAGGAAAGTGACTCCGTAGTTATGTTGTGGTGGTTCTGTTAGAACAGGAGGTTGTTGGGGGTGTTCCTGGGGTGTGCTAGCTCGCTTTCAGGACAGTTCATCTGGGAATATCCTCTCCCACTGTACTGGAAGTTTTGGGATGAAATTTCATATCTCCTACTGTAGTAGACTAAACTACCTGGTAAGCCTTAGCCTAGCAGCACAAAGCACAGAAGAGAAAAAATTTTTGTAAACATGATGCTGGAGTGTCTGAGAGAAGCACCCTGTGTTACAGCAGCCTGCCAAAATGCTAGTTATCGGGACTAGAAAAGACTTCAGCCCTGGGAGGAAGAGGAAACTTGCATGTGAGGTCTGAGTGCTGTTCTTCGGCACTGGAGAAGCCCCGTGGGCTGGGGTGGGGTTTGCAGCTTCAGCTTTGACTGTAAATCATGAGCACTACCATATGGTTAAAACTTACACTAGTGTACCCAATATGTGGGAATCACCACGCTGATTTAACTTCAGTAATTGAACTCGTTTAATTAGTGCCAGGTCATGAATGTTCTAGGCTCACAGCAATATACAAGGCTATGGTACTGGCTTCACAGTAGGGTCTGAAACTCCAGAAGAGTCTCAAACTGTTAATAGTCAGCTTTGCTCCAGGACATACACATTTTACACCAAGATTTATGTGCATTAAATAGGACTAAATATACTAGTTTATTTTTCCAGAGGCAGTTGGTAATTAACTGTTATTTGGATACATTCCTTTAACTATATTAAAAAGTTCTCCTGATTGATGGATTGTAAAACATAATGAATCCCCCGTAAGCTTGTCTCTGTTTGCTGGGATGGATATATGTAGCCATTTTAAATTCCAGGAGTTGCTTTTAATGCTGTTTGGAAGCAGTTTATAACAAAAACGTTGAGCCTTGTTGTGAAGCCATTTGGGAATTACAGCCACCCTCACAGTCTTCAGCTTAGCTCTCGATCCAGAAAACTGCGGTAAAGTGGAGGGCTAAGTGCAGAAGTCTGGGGAAGGGTGAAGTTACATATCTTGCATTGAACTCTGAAATTCGTGTTTCTATTCTGTAGAATTGAAAGGATCAGTTTAAAAAAAAAAAGAAGTTAAAACATGTGTTTGCTTTCTCTGTTGTTTCCTTTGTAGTACTTGTGCAATCTGAGCCATTCCTAAAAATGAAAGCAGTGCTGACTTAATGCACCAGGATGGACTTCTAAGGCCACAAAAACTAATACAAACAAATTTCAAATTTATGACTGTGGGCCAGATCTCAGTAATTGTCCACTTGCCCCTGCTCTTAATTTTAGCGCAGAGGGAGGGTGGGCAGTAGGTACCTCCCAAAATGCAGCCTTAGCCAGTAGTTGCGTTTACTTGCAAAGACAACCTTAAAGGGGATAGATTTATGCAATAAAGTCATTGCTACTCTGCAGAAGCACACTTCTGTAACAACAGATGAAAAACACGTATGGCACAACCGCCGACAGACAGCTGGAACAACCCACGTCCTCCTGCTCAAACTGAACCGTCGTCTGCACGCTGCGCCGGCCGTTCTGCTCCAGCGATTGCTGGCACGATAGATGAGTGTTCTCTGCAGACCTATCGAAGCACATTCGCTAATGGATCCAGTCACCTTGCTGTGGTTTTTCAACACCAGTCTTGTTTGCAGTGTCGCATACAGCCTGACACTGATACAGCTGTGATGGACTGTCTAGTAACCATGTGCTTTTACTGGGGTTAAGGAGTCCGTGGTCAAGGTTACTAGTCATTGAATGTGGCTGTGCCGATACATGCACCTAGGTGAGCGGAGGCGCCGGGCACGGGGATAGACGTACTAACGAGGAAAGTGCCTTGATGCTGGATTGGATGGCTAGTGAATGTAAACATGAAGTGAGGTTTTACTATGTACTTTACTGTGTGGCTGATTAAGCTACTGGTGGTTTGAATGCCAGCTTTAAAGGGCTTGCATACTCCGGCCAGAGGTTAAACTTGTAAATTGCTGCATAAGCTGTCTCTGTATGGCAATGTGTTTTAATACCAGTACACTATCTTCATTCTTCTGCAAGCTGCATGTTTATTGTCATATAAACTTTGCTTTCTACAATTTATTTTATGGTCAGTTTTGAATGTCTTCCTCTTTGTTACCCAACCGAGCCTGAATGTTGCATTTGTCTAGTACATAATATACGAAAAGAAATCAAAACAAAATTCCATACTTACCTTGTGTGCTGGAGTCGGTGTTTTGTAAGGCTGACTGAAGTAGTAACCACAGAAGGAGAACAGTCTGGGCACTACTAGTAGGCAAGAAACAGAGACACATTCCCAGAGGAGACATGGCCACGGTCCATCAGGACAGATGGCTGCCAAGGTGGGTGTACTGGTGAGTTCAGCAGCCAGTGAATGCTCTTTAGTCTTGCCTTTGCAATTCCAACTGTAAATAGGTGTTGGCTGGCCTTGCGGGTGAGGTGGGTGACTGTCCTAGGGGCTTGACTCCGTTCCTGCTGCTGGCCCTGGGTGTGCAGGTTCTGCACTCTGGGGTCTTGCCAGGGAAGGGCTGGCTGTGTCTGCCTGTGGCTCCTGCACTGAAGGTGTAGGACTGGCACTCCAGCCAGGTTCACATCGGTTGGGAATGGGAGTAAGAGCGTCCAAAAATCCTGTCCTAAGGAGCACTGTGGGAGTGAGGAACAGTAATGCTGTCTGCTTACACTCCCAGAAGGGAGGCCCAGACCTGGCCATGTCTGACATTGCCCTCAGTCTCACTTGGGTTTGGTTTTTTTGTTCCTCCTGGGTGGGGGACCCTCACAGTGCTTCAGGGAGCTTCGATCTCTGTACTGAAAATGCACAGTTGGGTCTTCAAGGGGTGGTGACGTCTGCAGAAGGCTTCAAGGCTGACACCTGAGGAAAGACAGCTTCCCCTGCCTGGCTGAAGTCCAGATTTGTTTTGACCCATGTAAAGCAGGGGAGGGTGGGATAAGGGTGTTAAATTATGTGCCACCTCCAGCACTTGAAGTTGTTTGTCACTGGCACATGAAGAGACATCCCAGACACATCAGGCTAGTTAAAACTGGGGTTAAATTAGGGGCATATATGACACTGGACTCCTTTTCCATAAAACATTAGTTCACTGTGCAGTACTCCACTTCTGTTTTCACACAAGGCTGCTGAAGTTTCTACAGGAGCTTGTTTTTTGTGTGTCGTCCTCACCCGAGCACGTAGCTGCTGAGCATTGGCACGGTCGTGCTTCACAACGGCAGGGCAAAGCACATGCAGAAGAGGAGGCAGGAGCTTCATCTTTATAGACTGCCTCACTGCTGCAGACTGAGATGGCTGCCTGTGTTTATCGAAGGAAACAGGGCTGGACAGTGAGTGGCGGGAATGCCCCGCTTTCCACAGAAACACATTGCGCAGTGCATGCAGCGTGCCAGAAGCCGCCAGGCCACCGGGAACAGCGCTCCCTCCCCATGGCCGGGGGCCAGCGGAGCCTGCGAGGAGCTGGGACCGCACCAAGCCCGGGGCAGCCCGAGTTTGTCCAGCCAGGGCGGGCATGGGGCAGCAGCACAGCACAACAGCATGGAGCAGCGAGAGAGATGCGCAGGAGCCCTGCCAGCGCTGTGAAGCTCAGGGTGAGGTGTTGGAAGGGCTGCCAGGCGATTACAGCTTCATCTGGGCCACTGATAATCACCGTAACATTGACCCCTTCTGCAATAGCATCTTAAGTATATTTTCCAGACATTTGTGCTGTTCGTGGTAGATGACCCAGAACCTTCCTGTCTTCCCAGCAGTCTCCAACTACCATGAAATAACTAACACAGCCACAAAATTTCCCTCCCACCCCCTAAAAGAGAGCTACGAAATTCCTGGTGCGGCCAGGAGCCATCTGAGCACGAATGACCCCACAGGGCAGCACGGAGTGAGTAAACTGACCCCGGGCTTGCCTGCAGGATGGACCCGGTTTGTGTACTGGCATGCTAGGCATCTCACTAGCTTTCCTTTCACGGTAACATGTAAGGCATGCTGTAGGCTCAGGTGCTGAGCTGGGTTGGGTCAGCGACAGGTTTCAGTGAGGGGACAGCTCTGCAGGAGCCATCCACCAACGCTCAGGTCCTCTGCAGCGGCTGCACAGCCCGAGCACGCCATGTCATGCAGTAGGCACTAGGCACCAAAATCCCAAATAAAGCTCCTCAGAAAATGCCCTTCGGGGCTGCGAGTGCCGGGGGCACTCGTTACCCCTAGGAAGTGGTGCAGCAGCAACACACCTCCTGGCAAAATTAACTGGGACCCGTGAGGGAGCACCGTGGTGCAGAGACTGCGGGCAGGAGCCTGGCCATCGCCCAGGGACCCAATGTGCCACAGCTCCGCTGCTCTGCGGTGTGGCATGGCCCCACTGCGGGCCGGGAGGTCCTGGGCAGCTCAGTGCTGGCCCTGGCCCCAGCACCCAGGGCCCCTTCAGCCCACCGGGGCCATGCCAGGAGGTGGCAGCAGCATGTCACCTTTGGCATCCCGACAGGCTCACTCCTCCAACCCTAGCTCCTGCCCGTGGCCAAATTACTCGTGGTTGTTTAAGTATTTTTTTTCCGACGTGTTAGCCAGTCCCCGTGGCTTTTCTCCTGCCTTTCCCTTCATCAGCAGAAGCTCTGGCCCTTCTTTCGTGCTTCTACCATCCGCATTCCTGAGTAGGACGTTAAACCCAGGCCCAGGGGCACGCTCAGCACCCGCCTGCTGCCAGGCAGGTCAGCGTCCCAGGGCCCTCTGGCACTCATTCCAGTCAGCCAGAGCCGCACAATAGCCAGTCCGCACGAAATCGGCCCAGATTACTGGCTCCTCGTCCCTGTGGGCTGACTAACACGCTACGATTTACTAATAGGAAGCCTGTTCTCACGCATTGCTACAGCCTGAATCACTGTCCTGCACCATCCAGATAAGTAATCACCACTGACTCTCATTCGTTACCAGTATACATTCCCATGCACTTTGGGGGCAAGCACTGGGCTCTTGAAGACCATTTCTGGACCAGACCTGTGGCAGCAAAACTCTTCCTGCTTGGACGGATGCAGCTTTTTCCCGTTTCAAGGAGTTTTAGCACAGGAGAAAGAACATGCATGGCTGTATGTGCACCAAAGAGCCGCGGGGACCACGCCACCGCGCACACTGCCTCTTCACCACCACTGCAGAAGTTGGTCATGGAGGCGAGGGTGCTGGTTTGGTACTAAGACAAATTTTCCTAGATGGGGTACTTTAATAACCTTTAAAATTTACTCCGACTGCTATTTATAGGGGCTTACATGAAACTTACCACGTGTTGAGTCAGAGATATATGAAAAGGCTCCCTCCTCTCCTCATCTTCCTCTCTCAGACTTTTGTCTAGACAAGCACTTGCCCACAACCCCAGACAAAGCAGATGCCTCCAGAGCCCGCTCAGAGCACAGCTCTTTCAGCAAGCACCTATTATGCTCCATTTCCCGCACACGTTTTCACTCCTGTTCGCTGGATATCTTCCTTCTTTAAGGGAAGCTAGCATCAGTCCTGTCTGTCTGTGTCAGCCTTTTCTTTTTACTTATTAATACAAATTAATGCTGTTTAGATAGACAATGCATAGATAGTAAGTGAAAGCAAATCAAATCATTAAGTATGAAAAATAAAGGAACTCGTATCAGCCTTTAAAATTAGCCTGAGTGCAATGCGGGGAAAAAGTCAGACTGAGAGAGCACAGTCTGTGGAGTAACTTAAATGAGAATGTCAACATAGAAACATCAAAAATAAACAAATATCATCAGAGCACAAACTCCTTTAAAGGCAGTGAAACTGAGACTCATCCATAAAAGCTGGAGCGAACAGAAGTACCTCATGCAATGTGTTTCTGCCCAGAGAGAAACTCGAATTAGCTGGCCCTGTCATTAAAGAAAACAAGAATGTCCTTGAAGAGTAAACTGCAGTGGTGGGAGCAGAACCACCAGCCACAAGCTGGAGATAACGTATCCAAGAATTTATCTGAGGACATGGCAGCAGAAACCTCTCACCACAAAGCAAGCAGGAGCACATCAGGGGTTTTCCTGGCACGCTTAGGCTGCTGTCCCACATTAGATGCAGCATTGCCAGCTCACTTTCACTGGGAAGTGAGCTACCTCGCTCCTACCTTAAACTCGGTTCAGGAACCAGGGCCACATCTACAGACTAGCAGACCTACAAGTAAACCGAAGGCTTAGGTAACTTTGCAGCCACTTCTTTTTTGGTACTTTTGCATTGAGACAGTCACAGAAACCGGTGGCACAAGGAAATTAAATGCTCTAGAGACAGCGGCTGGAGAAGTGGGAATGTGCACAGGGAGGGAGAAGAGGGACGGGGGAAAGGCTGGGGGGTCACCTCTATTCGAGATCAAGCATCTCCTCTCCCTCATACTCCAGTATATCAGGAAATGTAGTACTCAGCTTATATCCAGGATCATCCTTTACTTTATAAAGACAGTACTTTACAGACAGAGAACCAGCCCTGTGTGCTGGAAGAAAAGTGAAAATTAGCAGAATCTAAACCCATATGTGGCCATTTTCACCCAAAATTCTTCAACGCTCCCTTGCTCCCTTCCTCTCGCAGCTCAAACCATGTGAAACCTTGTTAGGCTCATAAACTGCAGATATCCTTCATCAGAAGTGTAAAAGCAATTAAGCCCGTCTGAAAATAAAAACAAAACCAGAAAAGAGACATGCTCCCTAAAAACAAGCAAAACTCAGGACCTATTCCTGAGTCAAGCTGTAAAACTGTAAGACCAAAAAAAATAAAAATCACTGGAGATGAAAGCGAATGCAGGAAGCATGTTTGAAGGAGCTGTAAGCCCATGGGAGGGAGGAGCAGATAGCAAAGGCAGCAAGTCATGAAGGCAGCTGGATATCAGTGTTTTGGGCAGTATGCTAGTTATGAAAAAGCTTTACATTGAAAGCAAAGACACTGTCCCCCGCTGTTTGATTCTTCCTGTGTTCAGAGGGTTTTTAAACATACTGTGTAAATAAAAACATCTGTAGCTCATAAAGATGCTAGCACAAATTTCTACTCCTAAAAGGGAAAAAACCCAACCAAACAGCAATAGGAAACAAACCTAAAACCTGTCCCAGCTCAGCTCACCCCCCCCAAGCTAACTGCTTGAGTTAAAGACAGTAACAGAAATACATCCTAGGGGCCATGCTCAGACTTAGCAGACACAGACTATGAGAAGTGGCATTTTGGAAGTGTGCTCTGCTCATTTGGTAAAATGAGAAAAGGTAAGATGGCATTTCCTGCATTCTCTTACATTAGGACATAATTTGCCAATGGTATCATTTTAGAAAGCCTATCAAGCTCTCTTTTTTTTTTTTCTCAAAAAAAAAATTAAAAGTTTGCTGTGTTTCTACTAAGCAAAGTTCTAAGTGGGCATCCCAGAGCATTTACCCTGATTATAATCTTATGCCCATTGTTTCTGACATCCCTGAACACTGTTGAGTAATCTTTCCATGATTATGAAATATGTTTCTTCATCAAACTCCATTAAACATACAGCTGCTCATGTAATAGTGAAAATTCTGCAGAAGCTGCCCTTGGTTAAGTCAGCACTGCACTTTGAGGACAGCAATGACAGACCCAGGAAATCTGAATAAAGCTGCTTTTCTGAGAAATAAGTACTCACTTCAAAGTGTCAGTTCTATCGAGTCACACACTGAAATCTAGATGATATAAAAGTCGGCTCAGCAGGCTTTCAGCAATGATAAAGCACTTGTGGCTCATTAGTGTGGGCTGAGCAATGCCTGAAAAAAAATCAAGACAATCTAAAAGGTTGAGAAAAATGCTTGTGGCAGGCATTCAAACTTGAAAGTGTTGACCTCATTACTCAATAGGACTAATCAATGTTAAAACACCACTTTTGAAATATAAGCCACTGTACAATAGCATAGTTTCTTTGCTTGAAATGGGAAACACAAGCCTGCTCCAGGCTTAGATGGACTATTCTATTACTGAGCACCCAGCGGGCTGCAGCAACTCTCCCAGCATCCTCATCCCACATCAAATGAGGGGTAGGGTAACCCTCCACCCTCTTCCACGCTCCCAAAGCTCACCCAAATAACCTGAATAACTCTGGACCCTGGGAAGGGACATTATTAATCTATAGTTGGGGCAGCTCAGGGCCACCTGCCCCCTGAAGCATTAATCAGACAAATTTAGATATGGGACGAGTTTGAAACTATTCCCCTTTTCATTTGGAGACAGCATTTTCTACAAATGCATTGTCCTTTAAAAACTGAAGAAAGTAGAGCGTAGGAATGGGCAGCATGAAATAATCACACTGTGTTTGCTTTTCAAGTAGATGTACACCATATGTACACATCTGTTTCTGTTCATTTTGATATTCTATTAAAAAAGCCTCATTTCACAGAACAACATGTTAGTCAAATGCTCCAACACGTTCCAACTTTTGGATTGTCACTCTTCATATTCATGTTCTGAATTCAAAAGATCTACATAAAACAACAGATCTAATTAAATAGCGAGGTGGCATTGAAATGATTGGGAAAAAAAAGGCAAAATGAATAATCATAGGAAAATGATGCCCAGGAAAAGAGCAGGCAAATCAATCCAAGTTCACTGGGATAGTACTGAAAAAAGATCTTCAACTATGTAGGAAAGCTGTGAAGAAAACAGAAAGACATAAAGGATTAAAAGACAGTATTTTGCTTAGAGCCTCCCTCCTAAGTTACCAGACTGGGGAGCACAACACGTACACAGAAAGGGTATGGTTCAGTTTTGTAATAAATATGCCTAATAGACATTATGACTCAGAACAGTTTGTACTACAAAAAGAATGCTTAATATTTTCCTGTTGGTTCCATTTACGAAAGCCATCCTCTGCAAACAGGGCAAAACAATTGCTTTAGGTATGCTCTATTTTTGAGCCAAGGGTAGCACATTTTCTGGTAAATAGCCCTACTACAAACACACCGTAAGGCTGTGTTTTACCTCTGTAAAGTAGTAGCCAGGAGGTGGAAGAGGCTGCTACTAACAAAGTGCCTGAACTGGCGGCAAGTCCGCACGCTTAGGGCTTGAGGCTCGCCTGCGCTGGGAGTGAGCCCTGCTTCCTGATATCGGTACGGGAACAGAGCAGCGAAACAAGCCTTTCACTGTCTTTGCAGGAAATTTGAAACCAGAACAAAGCAACTGGGAATGCTACTCAAATTAATACACATTTCAGCTGTTTACAAGTGAGTTTTATACAGCCTCAGATCCTTTATGGTATATAAGCTCTATGTGTTATTTCCAAATAACCTTCTGCAGAGTATCTTACCTGAGTATTTCAGAATAACTGCCAGTGAAACATAAAGGTACTGAGCCAATATTCACAAATTACCTCTCATAATGCCAAGGAGTGTGACATTTATTATTAAAAACAGTTTTATGTGAGCACTGGGATTTAGAATTGCATTGCTTGTTACATAAACAACTTGTCAAGTGTGCTGTTGAATCTTCCATTTTTTGTGTTTTGATATCTAGGTTAGCAAAGCAGGATTCCCCTCTCTCAAAGGGGGAAAAGGGTCTTTGCCCAGGAGCTTGTGGGGCTCATTGGCAGAGCTCTAAACCAGGCTCGAAGGGAGAGGGGGATAGTATCAGGCTTGCCTGTGACAAGCTGTGGGATGGCATGCCCAGGTTGGAGTGATGGGGTGCCAGTGAGGACCCTCAGCCTATCGCTCGGAGACTTCTGGACACGTTCAAGCACGCTTGAAGTCTTACAGAGATGAGCCATGGGCTCCTGAGGCAACCAACAGGGAAACAATAGGAAAATACAAAGGAATTCCAGGCATTCCAGCCAGTAAGTCAGCCTCATTGGAGGCCCAGCTGAAGTGCCTCCATGCAAAAATGCCTGGCCAATAAACAAGAGGAGTTAGAGATATGTGCATGTCTGCAGGGCTATGATCTCCTGGTATCACAGAAACATGGTGGGACCACTCCTACAACTGGAGTGTTGGGATGGAAGGATACAGGTTCTTTAGGAAGGACAGGCAGGGCAGGCAAGGAGGGGGTGTCACCCTCTATGTCAATGACCCGCTGCAGTGCATGGAGCTCTGCCTGGGGATGGATGAAGAGCCGACTGAGAGCTTATGGGTCAGGACTAAAGGGAGCACAGGGACAGGGGACATCACAGTGGGGGATCTGCTACAGACCACCTGACCAGGGAGACTGGGTAGATGAGGCCCTCTATAGACAGATAGGAGCAGCCTCATGTTCCCAAGCCCTGGTCCTTATGGGGAACTTCAGCCACACCAATATGTGTGGAGGTTTCCCCTAAAGGGGACCTACAAGAAAGCTGGAGAGGGACTGTTCACAAGGGCATGGTGTGATAGGACAAGGGGTCATGGCCTTATGCTGAAGGAGGGTAGAATTAGATTAGATATTACAAAGAAATTCTTTATTCCAGTGGCGAGGCACTGGCACAGGTTGCCCAGAGAAGCTGTGGAGGACCTCACTCCACCCCCGGAATTGTTCCAGACCAGGTTGGATGGGGCTTTGGGCAACCTGGTCTAGTGGAGGGTGTCCCTGCCCATGGCAGGGGGGTTGGAACTAGATAAACCTTTTAGATTCCTTACAACCCAAACCATTCTGTGATTCTATGATTTCTAATAAATCAATCTCTCAGGAATAGGAAAATGCAACATGATTTTTTATATTGAAATACATGTTGTAGCAAGATAAACACTAACTAGCACCAGCTAGGGTCAGACCCTCTGCCAGTCCGTTTATATCAGCTGTTCAGCAGCATCTGGAGGAGCATGCACTGACCAAGTGTTAACTTCCTTCTCTTCACTGCATTAACCACTTTTCCACCCTATTTGGGCAACTGTAAAGCAGATGAGGAACATAAAAATATCATAGGTTAGGTAGCATGGAAAAGTTGTTATAATACATTACACTGTTATATCAGCATCTGTGGGATTCATGTTCAAAGAATTTGAAACTCTGATGCGTTAAAAGTAAACTCAGGTAACAAAAGACTGAATATTAAGCTAAAAATTTGGTAAGTGAAAAACATGACCTATTAATAACTTGCAGAGCATAAGCCTTAAAAGTCAGAAACAAATTATTTGTATGATAGACAGAAGAATGACAACTGTGAAGATGCATCAATATCTTCTTGAAATTATGCCACAAGCTGATGTCTATTAACCTTGCAGAGACCCATACACCTGAGAGATTAATTTTCTGCATTTTAAGGAAGGGTAGAAATAGAGATTTTACAGATCAGTGATGGTGAAATGAAATTAAATCTGGGAAAACCACTCTCCAGGAATAACACCACCAGTTGTTCTATTAAAAACAAAGTATGAAAAAGTATTGTAATGTCCAACCTGTCATTGTTACATGACATTGTAAAAGTGGAATAACTGCCCAAATACCCAATCTATTTGTGTATCCCTCTCAAAACAGGATCACATTTCTAAATGAATATGAAAATCTAAAATGTCTAAAGGGTGTATTTAGTATAAACTGATAAAAACTTTCCATGTGCACTCAGTTTTATTTTTTTCGTGGTTCACAGCATTAGTTTGAAAGACAAATTGTAAAGGGTCAGAAAGAATACAACTCTGAATGCAAAACAGATCAAGTCCAAGAAGCTGGTGTTCCAAAGCACAGGCAAAAGGCAGCCCTAATTTCTGAGATGTACTGACCCCACTTAATGCATTACTCTTACTCAGATAAAATAATGGGCAAGGAAGTAAGAAGTGAGAAGAGAAAAGCAGAATACAATAGAGAAGGAAATAAAACAGGATGGAAAAGCACGTTATTACCCTCCGGAAGCTAAGAGATGTTGCAGAGAGGCCCTACCCAAACCACTCAGCAAGAACCTTCCCTTTCTAATGATCTCTTAAAGGTTGCATTATTTTATTTTTTTTTACCTGTCACTCTCATGCAACGCAGAGTATGCAGCTTTCATATGGCTCCTAAACAATTCCTAGACAGGTCCCAAAATATTTCTGTATCTATTTGGTTTTAAGTCTTGCGTTATTAAAACAAATACTGAGATTTAAGGGGAAAAATTCCTGCTGTACTGAGTCAGTGACTTCTGAACTCTAGGAAACATCAGTGTAGCTGTGAGTGAGAAGTCTGGAAGTGAGTGAAGCAGCAGGAGCACTGACCCAACCAAAGCTGTGTCCACGCTCAGTTCAGAGCATGACTTATCTAAGTAAACGACGGCTTTTCAGAGGAAGTCAGCGCCGCCGTACGAGGAACATTTGCAGAAGTTGTTTTCTCATCCTTCCTTGGAAACTAAACAAACATTGCTATAAGTAAAAGCAGCTTCCGAACTATAGATTAAAAGCCTTAATGCACACTTTACTCTGTCTTCCCCAATACAATGCAGGTAATAGCCAATACATCCAGGGTAAGGCTCAGCCTCCTCATTCATGCTGGACACTACATTTTCCACTCTATCTCTCCTCTTCCTCCTGCGCAGAAAGGAAAGAAAGGCTTTCTATTCCTATTCACATTTGTCTCTCCTTTTTCTATCCCCATGACTCCTGTATCTTTTTCACCCCTAAAGAAATCTCTAGGTATACGCAAACAAGACTGATGCTGTCAAGCCTTTAAATACTGTGAAAATAGTTTAAAGTCTTAAAATTACTACATGCTACATGTGTCCTACTGAACAACCCCCTTTTAACACGCTTTTCTCAGAGCTGACTCTCCATCTCTCTTATTTAACTTGTCATTTAACAGAGTGGATATTTCGGTAAGTATTTTACCGTAACAGCTTCTTTCCTGCTGAAGAAAAAAAAAAAATAAAAATCAGTGTGATGGAGAGTTTCCTGCTTAACTGCTGCTGTGTGAAATGGAAAATACAAGTCATTTTACGACGTATCAAAACCATAAAACAAATAACAAAAGTTATAGCCTTCCTGTAGAAATCTCTAATCCTAATCAGTTACCAGGGGATATCTTAGTGTTTTTTCAGTACCTCCCAGAAAAATAATTTCCTAAATATAAACTCAGTGCTTATTCAAACACAAGATGCTGTATTTAGATGAATTTTTTTCAAAACGTCAACTGGGAAACAGTTTTAAACTGGGAGGAATTAGAGGCAAAGGAACAAGGAGACAAGAAGATACCCTGCAGTAAATAGAGTGTTAAAAAGCAGCAAACAAACAGGAGAGACAAAAGCAGCACAAAATGCAGAAGATGATTAAAAACACAGGAGAAAGGGAAGGAAGATAGCAAGCCAGCATAAACCCTACCTTTCCTAAATGCAGAAAAGTCAATACGCAATAAATGTCCTTTCATTAAAGACAGGGAAACTATAAGCCAAATCACTGATTCAAGAGTCAGGATGCAAAAAGACAGTTACTGAAATCTACCAAGTATTTGTGAAACAGGAAAACACTATACAGAAAATGAGATATAAAACAATCGAGGGAAATAAGAACAGGAAAGTAGTTCTACTCCATGTAACTTAAGGAAGGATTCAGCAGATCCTGGCTCTGTTCAAGTCAGTCCACATTTCCCCAGCAGAGCTCAGCCACAGGAACCGGTTGCTGAGGGGGGAAATTGGTGAGTTGCTGGATGCTCCTGCGGTACAGAGACCTTTGTTTTAGAGACTGACATGGGAGAACTTAAGAAGAAATAAGAAAAGCTACCTCCTTTGCCTTCACTGCTGGTACATCTATATCGTACAGAAACAAAATAAAAAAAAACCAAACCAAAACTAACCCCACCACTCACTGAGAGTGTGCCCTGACAGGTATAAACATAGTGCAAAAAATTACTTCACAGCTGTTCAAAAGATGGGGGCGTTTCCGTCCAAGTTCACTGAGATCAGCCAGGTTAGAACATACAAATACACACGCGCAGCAGTGCCACAATATAGCTCATCAGGGGACTTTATGAAGTGAAATTTCTCACGCTAATGAGCTGAGGCCAGCCCAAACATGTCCAGTGTTACATAGGATTGTCCTGAGACATTTTGTTGAAAAGGAGGTAAAACAGTTGACTGGCTTTTGGGTTCAGCCTTCTTGTGTTCTGGCAAGTTCTCAGAAATAAGGAATTCCCTTGTTTTAACAGAATTTTTAAGGTATGGATTGAACAGTGTTTTTTCATTTAAATCTTCCAGCTTTAAAACTTCATTATCATTTTCTCCATTTTTAATCGAGGTCTGTTTGGATTCACATAAATCATCTTCCAGCATTTCTGTGGGTTGGATTTCCTCCGGTGGTATCAAAGCTGAAGGCATTTGACTTCTGATATCTTGATCAGTAATTATATAATGCATGGATGGTGAAGAACATTTAACAGCTTCATTTTCTTCATTATAGAGTATCTTTTTATCTCCATTCATCATGCCTTCTGTATTACTGTCACTATGTTCAGACATACGGTTTTCACAGTTCATTAGGAGTGATCCTTCCTGACTTTCTTCGGGAAAACAATGTTCCAAAACACTTATGTCTTCAAAATCTATGGTTTTAGCCTCAGGTGTCTCTCCCTTCAAAAATGGATTATTCTGTCGGTACAAAGAGATAAATAGGAAAGTTACATAGGGATAGATAATGTGCTAGGTTTTATTTTTAATATATAAAATATTGCCATGATGTCTAACTGTCAATATTAAAAGTGCATTAATAAAGAGTTCCTGTGCATTTCAACTGGGATGCAGTTATAGGTGAATGAGTATTAAAAATGACAATGTTATTCTGTTAATTTGTTAAACACTTTCCTGGTAGGTTTTCTATGCTTAATAAAATAAGGAGTTTCAAGGAAGGCTTGGAATCGGGCTCCAACAGTTTCCATCTTTTCTGCTCTAACCAGCCATTTTTCAGACAAAAGCTTAAAACCCAGTCTCCGCAGATTACACTTCCTATATAAACCCGATCAATTCCACTTCCTTCAAATAAACATCACAACTTTAATAAGGAATAAATATCCAAAAATACAAAAAGCAGAAATGTTAGTACACTAATACAACAAATCTCACTATATGCTGCACTACGTTTTTTGTGGAGAAGGGAGGAGATATGTAGACATGGGAATCTGACTCAGTAGACTCAATAACCTGAACAAATTTAATTGACTTTATTTAATAAACCATGCCCACGAATCACTTTAACTTCAAAACATTGTTTCTCGTTATAAGAACTAAATTAATACACTTCATAAAAATGCATCTTTCATATTAGTTTGAAATAAAATGAAGAACATTTTATAGCACTTAAACAGAAGAATGAAACTCAGTTTTTATTTAGTCACAAAATGACTGTCAGAGAAGGACTTCTCCCCATTCGATCCCTTCTTTAATATATAAAATTGCAATTATTACCATAGACACATCAAGAGGCCATTCCACTGCAATGCTCTCGGCAGGATTGGGTATATCAGGCCAGCAAACCTTTTTAAACCTATCGAGAAAGGAATTTTAGCCAAATGATGAAGGAAATAGATTATTAAAAATAAAATCAGCAGATCTCCAGAAAACCCACATACTGCTAAAGTGTCAAACTTTCACAAAGGAAGTCTTTCCTATATTAACATGATCTTAAAAAAGTAATTATTTTTTTTCCTATTATATAGCAGATCAAATAATTGCATGCCAAGATAAGAGTGTGCACAAAACACTGTGTTTCAGGGTGGTTCAGAGAAGACCACCTGGGGGTTGGCTCTAGGGAAGCGTCCCTAGCACTACGCCACACTAGAGCTAGGCTGCGTTCTTACGTTCACAGCAGATAAACGATGCTAACTGACACTGTAGCGTTTAACTGTCCGGTGGAGTAGGAAACAGGAAACAAAATTAATTACTCATTGATGCTAGGTATATAAGTAAGTGAAGGAAACCAGGCCGTGGCTTGACTTTCCACACTGCGATTCGATCTACACAAGAATATTAACACTCAACTACATCTCAAAAGTATTCTCTAGAATCAAAACAGAGCTTCTTACTATTGTAAAAATTCAGAATACAGAACACAGATGCAGACATAAGAGAGTTGGAAGTTATACTTACTAATGCAGCTGTCCTTACTACCTGATGCTTCACATGACAACCATCTTGGGTCTAATAGCTTAGAACACCCCAAAACAGTTAAGATTTTTAACCTTCTTATTAAGCTTCAGCCAAACAACCCAGTCACTTTTCATGCTAAAGAGAAACACATTTTGTAACCTTACCATCCCAAAGATGGCTCTGAGGATTTTTTTATAGCGTCCCTGTGCTCTGAGGAAGCAATTTAAAATCTGGCAGGGGACATCCGTGACAGCAGAAAAAATGATTATGAATTGTGCATAGATACGGATCCATACTCCTGGATCAAGCATCCGCGTGCTTTCATATGACTTATTTCTAGTTTCTTCATTACTTCTTTACAACTCAGGGGAAGTATCACAAACTAACCAACTAACAATAACTAAAAGCAATATTAGTGTAGCTAAGATAAGCAATAAGGGTTATGTGAAATGTGTTCTAGTGGTGTACTAGCAGATATATTAAGAGTGCCTGGGAAACTTCATTTTTGGAGTTACTGACTTTTCAGTAACTGACTTAAGAATGCTCTCCTCACTTGACTTGCCATGGAACTGCAAATGGCATGTAGTGTTTCCATAAGCTGACGTAGGTGATACATAAATCTGTTTCTTCTTTTCTTCTGATTTACTGAACTTTCTAGAATTAATCTTCACTTTTGGACTATGGAGCATTTAACTACAGTTACAAGATAACCCGTATACTTAGGGGTTTTTTTCACTCCAATTGCTTATTTTCTTAATTTGACATTGGTTTGTAACACAATACAAACATGTATAAGATACACAAAAATTTGCCTTTTACAAGTTAAAATTAACGGATTACATTCAGGTTTAGAAGGCAGAAAATGTACTCACGTGTGTTTTTTCAAAATGCATGTTACCCAAAGGCCTAATAGAAACAACATGCTTAATCCAATGGGTAGAGCAATGAAAATAACATCATCTTTATCTTTAGAGGGGAAAAAAAAGGAAAAAAAAGGAAAAAACAGATGTTTAATTTCTTCATGTATTCTCTTAAGACAGCTAATTTTCAACATCCAAGTCACCTAATTAGCACAATTCCAGAGAGCTCTGCCAAAACTAGCCAAAATTACTCAGAATACTGTATGATATCCATTGTATGACATGTCAAAACAGAACTATTTTGAATCCAACAAGTCATGGTTACTGAGCTAGAAAAGTGGCTCATGATGAGACTTCCCAGGATATCTCAGGAACAGATGTATTGCATATTAAGATTTCCTTTATTTAATAGACTCACACAATAATTCAAACTGGAGGAGACATCTGTAGATCACCTCATCCAAGTTTGAAATTAGAATCAGGTTGCTTAGGGTCATGCCAAGACAACCTTTGGAAGTCACCCAGGATAAAGAACCTACCACCTCTCTGGGCAACTGTTGTTTTATAGTCGCCTAAAACTGTGATATGGTGTCACTTCTACCTGTTACTACGGAATAAATAGGAAATCCAATGCAGGTTGCGCAACGCACAAAAAATACTGTTACTTCGACTGAAACAGTACGCAGATTTCTGAGCTAGCTTCCAAGTTACAACAATAGACACCAGACCTCAGCACAGTCCAACTTAACCTTGCATTTGAGCAACAAACTCGCAGATGGATTTACAGGCAAAAAATAAATTGGATTTGAGTCCCATGGCAAGCTTAAGGATAGCTCATGCACATTTTTCTATTACATTTTGGCCAGAACTATGATAATTTATGTATGCATTGAAAATATTCACCCAAACGTAGAAATGAGGAAGTGTCTGAACTTCTGACCTACAGCCATCATACCAACCTCCTTGCTAAAATCTGTGTAAGTATCTTTTCCTGTTTGTTTTAGCCACACACATTGGCCACAGCTGCACTCATTTATTAGTTAAGCTTATAAAGCAAAAGAGATGCAACGCAATACATGGCTATTCCAAATCTAGTGCCTCAGATGGAAATGCCTGCTTTTTAATAAATTGCTAGGCATCACATCCCATAACTGACAGCATACAAACTGTCGCTTCCACAAACATACATAGTATTCCACAGCTTTACTGACAGCAAAATAAAGATTTTTGGGGTTTGACTTCTAATCTTGAGGGTTTAGTCTCTACGATGAACAGTGAAATTACATTAAATTCAGGTAGCGTGGGTAATTCTTCCTCGTTTTGATTAACACTAACTAAAAAAAAAATTAACAAATGCCTAAAAAAAACCCCTCACAGATTTAGTCCCAAGCCTGTATTTTAAATAGTAAATAACTAACCTGGAATATTACTTACTGAATTTCAAAGTTTTGAAGGTTTTTGGCTCTCCACTGGTTCCACCAGCTTCATTGCTTGCCATGATATAGACAGTATATTGTGTATTAGCCTGTAAGGACTTCAGTCTGTATTGCAGAACATCAGAGTTCACTGTTTCATCTTTTGGGGAGAAATTACGTCAATAAACACAAAAAATAGTGTTATATCAGGGAACTGTACACTTATTTAGTATCTTTTACAATGACAGATCACCAAGTAGATCAAAGACAACTTTAAATACAAAGTGACCTTATCAGTCCTTTGAGAGAGAAAACTTAAATTACCAAACAATGTTTATCAATGCTACTTAAACGTTTAAGGTGAAAAATTAAAACATTACGCATTTACTTTTAAAAATAAATACACATTATTTGACTAATATTAAAGATAGACAAATTATGATCTCCTGTAGTTTATTTTATTATTGAAAACAGTGCTTTGAGAACTTTATTTCTCTATTTTGAGAATGATATTGGCTAAGAAATTAAGAACTTAACATAGTTTCTGGAGCTTGTGCAATTTAATTATATTTCTAGTAGTGCAGTTGGACACTGATCATCCAGAAGAATACGATCTGTCAGCACTGGGATATCATTCCAGTAAAGTCAGAGGAAAGCCAAAATCAACAGGAATTTCTTTCCCAAGTTTCAAAATGCTTTTCTGAATAAAACACAGAATTTCAAATACCTTCTCCATTACTGGCAGTAGCATGATCTGCTTACTTTTAAGTTTTGGGGTTTTTTTAAACAGGGTATCTATCATAACATTCTATGCCTACAAACAGTATTAAAAGCATGTTCATATTACAAAATTGAAGTCACTAAAACATTTTCTGGTGCATAAAGTCAAAAACAACCCATCATAATTCTGTTCAGTCAAGAAACACTCAGGAGACAGATACACTGCGATATGCCCTGACATTAAACAAACTGAGTTTCTCTGAAATCAAGGAGAGGAAAGCGAAGTTCTGGAGTTAAAAGGCCAGTGAATTCACTTTGGCACAAACTCCATTCTTATCAAAAAGACGTGACATCAAAGAAGCCTCAAGAAACATCAGTGCAGCAGGGTTTTGCCGTTTAAATTTAACTCCCTTGAGTTGCTATTTAAAACTAATTTCCTAAAGAAACTAATCTGAACCCATAAAATGGGCACAGGCTGCTTTATGTTAGAAGTAATGTGGAGACATGGCTGCATAACATGAGGCTGCATGTCTTGCGGATGACTCTGCAACAAAGCAGTTCCCATTAAATTACTCAGAAACCAACATGGCAGGAAAAAAGTAGAGGACTGTATCTAACAGAAATAATTAGCTTCCTCTTTCTAATTTGAAAGTTACCAAGAATACTCTCGCCCTGGCTCTGAACTGGATATCCAGAAGCAACTGAAAGCATCACGAGGTTTCTAAGTTTGAGATATTTTTTTAAGAAAAGATTGTTAGGTGTCTGCTACCATTGATGTCTAAAATGAGGGAGGAAAAAAGCCATCTCTGAAGCACTGAATGATCCAACAGCATTCTTCATAAACTATACAGGAAGAACAAATTAAGGTCACCAAAATACTTCTCATAAAAGATTATGCTAAGATTTAAGCTAGAGGAGTTCTGAATAGATAGGAGTATACTGGCACCTTGTATGGATACTGCTGCTGAGGGAGGAGGTTAAGAATATCCTCAAAAAGTTATACCATCAGTCAGCAGAGCAGAAAAGCAATACCAAGCACAGAAAATCAAGCACATTTGAAGGAATTAATCTAAAAACTATGTCCAAAGAAACTATTTCTTGGCAGCTTATTTTAGCTTCTTGGCTATCATTTGCTATTTTGCCTTTATTATAAAACATTTTAACGAGAAAATTTCCACCATACTGTTCCAGAAGCTGAGGACTTGGGAAAGGCATTCTTCCAAGGACACGCATGTAACTTATAAATTCACTGAACCCTAATGAGGTTCAAATTCACAAATTTGCACAGGATGTGTGACACTCCAATACATTTTAGCTCCACTTTAGGCTCCTCTACCTCTGTCATGACTTTTTCCATTGGCTCCAGAGGTGTGTCACAACGGAAGAGAGATTTGAAGATGGAGGAAGACTAGTATGTATGTAAAAGGGGAAAACAGCAAGTATCTGACAAATAATGCTCTCTAATTTGGCATAATCCTGCAAATTATTTTTTTTTTATTACTGTTAACAGAGAAAAATCTGTAAGAGCCCTCTCATATATGAGTTTCTATGCTGGTCTGGAAAGGGGTGAGGAATGATAGTGCTGCCATACACTGACTAAAATTTATCACTGGAGATCCATCAGATTTGCATTTGAGAAGCGGAAAGGGTGATGCGGTCAACAGTTATGGCTGTACCATGGGTAGTACAATACTAGTAGTAAAAAAGACTGAGAGCAAGCAGTGCTGTACGAAATAATTTCAGAACAAAGAAATTGAGCAAGAATACACATGTAGTACTAAAGCAGGGATATTCGCTAAAATACTTCATCATTTCAATTAAACCTAAATTTTTTTTTAATCTTTATATAAGCCACATTTTAGTACCAGTATTTTCAGACAGATTTATAACATACAATAACAAAATGTGCTAATAACTTTGAAAGTAACTATCTTCAGACAGTAGATGGTCATAACCCTGTTGAAAGCATTAATGTTTAATGTATACTTACTCAATTCTTTTCCATCTTCAGATTTATAAAATATTGTATAGTTAGTGATAAATCCATTTCTTTTATCCTTTGAAATCTCCTTCCATTTTATTGTAACTTCATTTTTCCCTGGAATGCCTGTGTCAGCCACGGGTCCTTCTGATGGCTCTGCACAGAAGCATTATAAATTAGAAAAAGTAGTAAAGTAGTCTAAGTACCACAGTACTATCCATCTGTGTTACTTCACACATACCAGTAACACTAGGGGCACCAAATATATAACATACTGTCTTAGTGATCCAATACAGCCCTTAACTTTTTTCACTTTTCTTAACGTGTGATTTCCTCTGATCATACTTCCCCTTGTCTATTCTGGCATTTGCCTTGTTCTCAGTGTTACTGCATCCAAACAGCTCAAGATCATGAAAAGACTCTATTCTCACAGCATCAAAGAGATGTCAAGAGGTGAAACATCCTTATGCACTCACGGGGAAACTCAGGCGGAAGGTCACCGTGTATGCAGGCCCTCTCTGGTTGAGCAGAGACTCGGCTGGGTTCTCCAGCACCCCCAGTCTTTGCCCATTACACTAGACAAAGTCTTTCTACCCCTCCCTGGGGGGGTTCAGACAGCGTGTGGCCGTGGCACTGCAGGACAGGGGCAGGAGCCATGGGGGGGGTTAGGTTGACGGTTGGACTCGATGATCCTAGAGGTCTTTTCCAACCTTAAAGATTCTGTGATTCTGTGATTCTGCTTAATCCCATACGACCTCACACACACTGCTCAGAACGTTTGAGAAAGAGTTGTCTGTGCTTCAGTTTTAGAACAAGTATCTTCCTTCCTATTCTCTGACAATCTTTAGTACAGTCATGGCTTCCTATGAACAAAGTTCTCTCAAAACAAAGTTCTAATTGTGCTAGTAAGTATTACTCCAACATATAATATTCCATTGCCTCCTCCGAGTGATTAATGCTGTTTAGTAGTGCACTGAACTGTGTGCAGGTACACTTACACAGACCTATACACGTGCACACGCACAAACTGATATTTTCCCCTGAATTCTTAAAATTACCAGTAAACTACATTCTTACAGTGGCTGTATAAATCACTGAGTTCACAATAAACTTCTACAAATACAGAAATCTTCCTCCCCTCCCCACCAAAACCCACTATGTTATCCACAGTTTCTATGCAACGGCAATCGTCGTGGCTTCTTACCATTTTCATGTGACTGCAGATGTTTTGTTACATTATAAAATATAACAAAAAGCAAGCTTCCCAAGCCATTCATTTTATTCGGTGAGTAGAATTTCCTCATATATTAGGACCGATAAATGCAGCCAAGCATTAAAGTCTAATTCTCTCTCTAAACGAGCTGTAACATTTGAGGGAGCGCCAGTTTAAACAACTGTTGCACGTTTGTAGCTACACACTCTCCAAGTGCTTTCTATGCAGTACGTAAACTTTACAACAAAGGAGTGGATTCATGCAGCAGTGTTCCTGTAGTACAAGATACTGAATTGTTCAGTAAAGCAATTTTGTAACTGATCTATGAATAGAAATCAGAAAGCCCAAATCCTGGTTTTTTTTCCAGCATCTGCATCTCTCCCTCAGCAATGCCAGTACCAAATGGCTCAATGATAATACACCCTGACAGGCAGACTACGACACATTGTTAGGTTAAAATACGTACTTTTTTCTTGTACATAAGTCTGTATGGAATATGGAGCTGCTACTTTGTTTCCATAGACGGGATAGACTGAGATGTTATAGCATGTAAACGGTTTGAAGTTTTCTGTAAAGGGAAAAAAGGCATATTCACATACAATTCTCTATGTGAGATTAAGACAATGAAAGTAGAATAAATCACAGTGCAGTTCTAAATAAACTGTTACAGACCTCGATTTTCTGCAACTTTTTAGCAAGCACAGTATATATTTATTGCCTTGAATGCGCATTACTACCTTTACCACAATGAATTTTATTTAGTAGTATTCATAAGAGGAGCTGGTTTCCGACTAATTTTTCACTGGAAATATTTTGAATGAGTAATTATACTTCAGCCTTACAGAGCTTCTCCATACAAAGCCACTTATTCATCTCATAACAGTTTAAGGTTTTAGAGGAAGTTTTTGTTTTCAAATAACCAATATAAAATGATAGTTTGAGATACATTTTTAATTTTGCATATCTTTAGTTTTATTGCTCTGCAGAAGAGAGTTTTGTCTCATGCATCAAACAGCTTAAAAGGCACAATGGAGCCCCGGCTCTTAACTCTGTGCGGATGTTCCAATCACACCAACTGCAGGTTTGCTTCTGACCAGCTTGACTCAAAAGTACAACCGCACAAGTGAAAACTCTGCGGCAGACTCTTATATGCTTCAAGACATAGTTCAAGCTTCTGGAAATGAAGTTTTGAACCCTGAACAACCCAGCAGCCAAGTAATTAACAGGGTGCCCTCCCTACTCACAAGCAACTCTCATCAACATCTGTGGCTTTACACCCTGTGGGATGACACCAGCATACAGGTTTTCCTTGACCACTGCTCCCCAAGCTCTGCAGCTCGTTCAGCAAGAATAGTGGCTATGAACAAACAGATCCCTATGTTACATCAGATCTCTGCTGATTTTTCAGTTCCTTACACCTATTGCAACCCAACAAAAGGTATGAGGGCCCACATCTTCCTTAAAACAATTCCACAAAAGAATGCCAGAATCAGGCCTGAGTAACAGTAAGTCTGAATTTGCCTCGGCATTTCTAATGTGACTTGTGCTTAGGGTAAACAAAGATCTAATAATAATGCTGAGGAGGAAAGCTGGTTGTTTTATACATTGAGAACAACTACAAACAGCATTTATTCCTCACAGTAAATTGCTGAAATAGTGCAACTTTCAGCATAACACTCACCCATCTCAGTTCAGTGCTCTTGAATTTGAATTCAAGTACATTTTTCTTTAATTTGTTTTACTGTAGCACAGAAATAGTACTTAAATAACTGTTGTTTGAGGCAGTAAGACAAATTTCATGGGCAAGCTAGCTTTAGCCATCATCAATGAACCAAGTGTTCCCTTTCCGCCTTAGAAAATGCAGGATACTTGTTTCCTGAAAACTTTGGAAATTCTTTTTCCTTGATATAGGATTCAGGAAGATCCTTACATGAACAAGAACCACCTTCAAATTTATCAAATTTTATTTCACTAATGGAGAACCAAAGGAGTAATAATCCAAAATTCACTTATCACATACATTACGTATATATTTTTCACCATTATACCTCTATTTGTAAAAAAAAATATCCAAATGTATAATTAAAATCAGACGCTTTCATTAGCTAAAGGTAATGTGCATGGGATATTCACATCTACGTCAACATATTCACAGCTTTGCCTTTTCACAGCTCTCGAACGCTGCAGATTGATTGGTGTTTCATTGAAACTACATACACAGCCAAAACACTACTGCTTGAAGAGGTTATCTGTTAAGAAAAGGTCAGCCTCTGAAACAAAAGAGTGAGGAGATCCTGACCTATTTCTCAGTGCACCATAAAGCCTCTGAAACCTCATAGAAATGCCTTAGGTCATAATACAAATGTGATTATGCGATACTTAACATGTCAGATTGACCAATAACTCCACTTGCTTATTTCGAAGGAGAATTCTCCCTCAAATCCTCTTTCGGCTTTCTTGCTTTCTAACAGACAGGAAGGCATGATTTTTCCTCATCTTCAAATTCATTGTTTTCGTTCTAGATTTCTCTGCTAAAATAGTGTACATGTGTCTCATACCTCCCTAATGGAAGATTCATGGCATAAGATCAGGCCACAGAAGTGCTTAAACATGAAATCTGCAGTCTAATCTTATATGGGATAAAACATCATCTTGCATGTTGTGTGAAAATTTGAGAGGAGTTAAAATTGCTGTTAAATTACACGTAAAGATCTCAATGAAGTATGTGATAATACTGTTATTTTTTTCAAATGGTCTGAGGAAAGCTGGATGAGTTCATCCTTGTTTGTTCTTTCTGGTCTACCCATAAATAGATATGAGTAAATGCATATATATTTATGTGCATTGTTACAGCTGTAATTGATAAATGAACATACTTTTGTAAGTTTTCCAATTTGTAGAATTTGATATATATTGCCATGATCTACTGAAAGGATCCGTCTCCATTTCCTCATACCACTCAACTACATATTTGGTTACTTCTGGTTCGGAGGCTGTCCATTCCACAACCACTTCTTCATTTGTTCTGAAGGTCCTCACTGTTTCAATAATCCGAGAAGCTAAAAATTTAACAGAAAGTGTCAGCAATTCTATCTTCATTAAAACCGCAGCAAGAAAACAATTCCATTGCAGCAAGCTGAGAATGCTTCTTCAGAAGAGTATGGCGCTCAGCCAAGGTCAAAAAAAAGGTTTAAAAAGTTACTTTATACCTATGTTCACACGCATGTACTCAAAATACTTTAAAATGAAGCATACAAGAATTGTTACGATGAAAAGGGACAGGAGTACTGAGGAGATGATACTCAAGGAGATAAGCACATACAGAATCAAAGAGCAGTCTCTCTTTTAGGATCTGAATTTTACAGTTTGTAAAATGTTACAAACCAATTTACTACCAATTTTACAGGTTCTGCAGCTAAGCAAGTTTTTACTGAGATGACAAAGGCAACAGTAAAACAGTAAATCAAATCAGCAAGGTCATGAATGACAGCAAAGCAAAAGTGAACCATCAACCTGCAGAACAGAGGTAATGAAAGTCTGAATGAAAACACAACCTGGCAAAGCAGAGGGAAAAAAGGCCTGGTGAAGCAGGGGGGAGAGAGATGTATGTAGAGGGGAGAAAAAAAGAAAAGGAAAAAAAAAAAAGCATGTCACAGCATGGAAAAATCAGAAAAACATTTATTGTTGAATAGAGAAGTGAATCAAGAGGTAGCTCAGCAACCTCCAGGACAAGACATTACATCTACATATCCAGTTTTCTGAGTAGACTGGAATTTGATTGAGCAACTCCAGGGGGACACTTGCACTTATGTCATGAACAACTGATGTAGGAGAAGGGATTCAAGTGGCCAAATTTCCCTTCTGGATCATGGGTAGGCAGTCAGATGTTGCAATACGAGGCTTATATTGATACCAGAATTAAATGTAAGAGCCAAAGAACACAACTGTTGTGCTAGAGCAGATCAGCTTCCTGACCCTGGCAGTGGGTGGGATGGGGTACTTTGGGAATGTATATGAAATAAGAGTCATTATCATTCATAATGAATGAAGAGAACATTCACAATGTTTCTCTCTCTGCTTCCATTGATGCTTCTTAGGGCCGTCTATTAAACACATCTTTGAATTGTGTTGTTACATGCAGTACAATAACGCCTTGTGGTAACTGATTTTATGTTCTAGTAAAGGGATGAGATGGGTGGTACTCTAAATTTATTTGGGAGGTCCAAGGTTAAAAAAACCACCAAAAAGCCCTCAGAATGTAATAAAATAGAAATTCCAATGAGACATCAGAACGTGCTGTTATCGTAATAACTGTATCTCAAAACAAAACCCCCAATAATAAAAGTCTATAACAAAAACGTGATATGTGACAGTAAAGTACGACAACCAGGTGACATTGTTCTAGCAAAAAGTAAGGACGACAGAGCTTTGTACATAATACAGGTCTATATATAGAGATCTATGACAAAAGTCCTTAGCACAATTCTGCTTCCACTATAACAGAACTTAAAACACATGTCAGGAAGATAAACTTTTTTGTTAATGAGAAAAATATATCATGATATTGAGAAATCTTACTTTTTTCATCAGCAGATGGAATCCTTAAAACAGCTTCAGGAGAATTTCCAGCAGAGTTATAGGCAGTGATACATATTATATACGCCTCTTCATTTAAAAGTAAAATAATCTTCCTATCAGTAGAGATGTTTGTCATTTTAAGTGCAGCATTGTTTTCTGGAAAATACTGTATTTTGTAGCCTAGAATTCTCCCAGAAGGTGGAAAGCTGTTTAATGGCTATTAAAAAAATATGCAGTAGTAAGTGCTTCACAGTATTATTTGTATAATCAAAAGTATACACCGTATTAAGAAGTCCAGACCAAATTACAAAATGGTTATACTATATTTTTAAAGAAGCAAGGTATTTGCTTCAATCCTGTCTTCAGGACAGTCAGCTGCAACAATTTCATTGAAGAAAAGGTTCAAAAGTCAAATACTGAGATTTGAAACATAAAGAGCCTCTGGTCACTCCACTGGAAGATTAAAGTGAATTTAAACACAGCTTTGGTAAGCCGTATTATGTAAGAGCAGTTGTAAGGACTTTCAATAAGATTTTCCAGTGATCTGAACACAATTAAACCCTTCCTTTCTGCACAGATTACAAAACTCTGTTTATCTACCATCTAGTAAATAAAAGCCTTTTCAATACTGCTCCCCGCCCTCTCCCTTGACGACAGCAACGCCCCTCCAGCAGTCATACATGCTACAACACTAAAATACTTCAACGCAACATCAGCTGCGGGATACCAATACGACTATTAATTCACAAAAAGAGTATATACCTTCCACATAAGATGCACAGATCTACTTCCAGCTGAGTGTGAAGACTCAATTACTCTCCACAAATCCACTTTTTCTGAAGGAGCTATTTAAAGACACAAAAATATCTTGAAATTTGTTGTTTTAAAAAGATAGTGTAAAATGGTAAATGCAATCAAAAGGTTACAAAAATACAGTCTGAGAGCAACTTATAAAAAAGTTTTCCCTTGTGTAATGGTTTTTCTCTAATTAGTACAGTTTCTCTCTTTCCATAAGTTTCCTCCTATTTTCTTTTACTTGTTAAGTTCTGGAGATTTGCCAGTCTTGTTTTATAACTGGAAATTTAATTTCTCTACTTATAATTCATTTTATTGGACACACCTACACTACATTTCTGCTACTGTCCTACTTATTAATGTTCAGCCTCCATCTACACTCTTAAATTTTCCTCTCTTCACTGTCCATCCACCCAATTTCTGCCTTAGCCCTGTGTTGCCTCTATCGCCTTTCAATCTCCGCCACTCCTTGTTCTCACCTCTCAGTTTTCCCTCTTCTATATTTAAACAAAATGCACATGTCCTGTTTAAACAACAGAATTCTAAATTCAATAGGCTGATCATATGCTGAAAATACAGTTTTCTTTTATTAAATCCCAATGCCTGAAAGCACAACCAAAGAATGACTTACTAAACAGTTAGCCCACCTTTTTCTTCCGTGCTTGCTATTTTCCCTCTGCTCCATTCACTCCAGAACACTGACAGAACGCTGATACACCGAACAGCAACTGAATATTCTGTGGAGTCCCACAGGTCTGTGAGATTACATGATCCTGTTTTCTCTTCTGAATTCAGTGGCACAGTGACAAATTCCTGAAAGTAGACACATGAACAAAAAATTATTTGCTATATAATCGCATGCAGATATATGACTTAAGTTTTAAAAAAACACAAAGGATTCAGTCTTCATGTTTCCCACCTCATCCCTCTGAAACTCAAAATTACTTGTTTCATACTTCATTTTTCTGTGTAGCATCTCCATTCTTCCTGGCAGACTCCGGGGTTTGAAAAACTGAAGCCAGAACTGGGTGTGTACTGGCTGACCTGTGGCTCAAGCCGTGCGCAGCTCACACAATACCCTAGAGCTGCTGTGCTGGCACAGGAGGTGCTGTGTGGCTGCAGTTCCCACTGGTGGGAAGGAGCTCGGTATTGCTAAAGTCAGTGTCTCCATGATGTCCTAAATACAGCTCCACCTCACACAGAAGCATCCCTGAGGAAGCAGTGATCACCTACAGCTTTGTAAGCCAGCTGGGTACTTGTTCTTTCCTAGTTTTTCTCTTCTGATTTACAGGGTCTTCTAGCTCTTAGCCATGTAGCAGAGGGCCTGTGGGCTATCCCAAAAACTATCAGCACATGATTAAAATGAAAAGACCAATGAAAACACAGAAAATTTGGGTACCAAGAGAAAAAAGGAAGATGGAACCTTTAAGTGGTGAAGGAAGACAAGAGTACGAGAAATAACAGATGCAAGATCTTCTTAAAAAATAATGACAAGGTGAGTAATTTCCTTGTCTTAAGAGGAGCCCGCTCACATCTCAATGATGGAAGTCACGAGGTACACTGTTCCAAAACAAAAGGTGAAAGTAAACATGAAAACGAGCAGTTGGAGTTGATGTATCAACCCAACTGCTTTGCCATTTGATGAGACCTTGGCAGGCTGGAGAGTTGGGCAAAGAGGAACCAAATTAAACGCAACAAGGGCAAGTGTAGGGTCGTGCACCTAGGGAGGAACAACCCCAGACACCAGTACAGGTTAGGGCTTGACCTGCTGTGGAGAAGGACCTGGGAGTCCTGGTCGACAACAAGCTCTCCATGAGCCAGCAGTGGGCCCTCATGGCCAAGAAGGGTAACAGTATCCTGGGGTGCATCAAGAAGAGCATGGCCAGCAGCTGACGGGAGGTTTATCCTCCCCCTCTGCTCTGCCCTGGGAAGGCCACACCTGGAGTTGTGTGTCCAGTTCTGGACTCCCAGGTTGAAGACAGATAGGGAACTACTGGAGAGAGTCCAGCTGAGGGCTACCAAGATGATGAGGGGCTTGAGCATCTCTGTATGAGGAACGGCTGAGACACCTGGCTCTGTTTAGTTTGGAGAAGAGAAGACTGAGATGGGATCTCATCAATGCTTATAAGTATCTAACGGGTGGATGTCTAGAGGAAGGGGCCAGACTCTTCTCAGTGGTGCCCAGTGACAGGACAAGGGGCAATGGACACAAACTGGAACACAGGAAGTTCCATCTGAACATGAGGAAAAGCTTTTTTTTAATTCTGAGGTTGCCAGAGAACTGGGACAGGCTAGCCAGGGAGGCTGTGGAGTCTCTTTCTCTGAAGATATTCAAAACCTGCCTGGACGTGATACTGTGCAACCTGCTCTAGGTGATCCTGCTCTAGCAGGGGGGTTGGACTAGATGATCTCTAGAGGTACCTTCCAACCCCTACCAATCTGTGAATTGGTGACAATGGAAAGTAGAAGAAAACAACAGGGACTATATAAAGACTTAACTGTTTGTGCACTGAAGGACTGATAGAATTACTACATCAACATTAATGTCTTCTCTTCCAAATTACAAAAATTAATCAATTATTAACAACTCTCCACCTCTCAAATGTCAGATGATGTTGAAGCTAGCTAAATTCTAACAAGGTCAGCAAAGGTAAGTTTTAGAATAAGGAAGACTCCCTCTTAGGAGTCAAACTGAAGTAGTAATGTCATGTAGATTTACAACAGGGCCAAAAACGTGTGAAGAAATTCTTGTCTTCCACCAGCTGAACCTTCCAGTTAAAAATGAATCAAACCATAACAAAGCAAAATGCAGACACTCACTCCTTTAAGCACCATAATGGGAAGTGTTCTGCCTAATGAAACTGAAAATTTTAGTCCATTCCAATCTCAAGAAACTCAATGTCGAAAATAGGAAACTGCTTCTATGAGAATGAATGCAGGGATCCCCAAACCACTGCTAGATGTCAGACTCTTTAGCCAACCTGCAACACAAAGGGTTTCAAAACTATTACCAGTCTCCCACAGAACCTGACAAAGAATTGCAGACACCTGAAACTAGCCTTTAGTCACTTGCCAAAAGGCTGTTAACAATATTTAATTATAATCAGAAACTTCATACATGCAAGTAGAAAAATAGGTCATCTGCTTGTCACTCAGTAAAAACAGTTCACAGCAAACTGGATTTTCTTGACCTTTGGTAGTCTTCCTACCAAAACAATGTCTGTAGTTCGCTCAAAGATTTTTACTCTTTTTTTATGTATACACAGACAGAAAACCAGCTCCTATATCTAACTGCTGGTGGAGGCTGTCTTTGTTGGCCACTGCCACTAGATTGGCAAAACTATGAAATGAAAACTATGAACCATGCGTGTCTAAGATCGTACAGAACTAAGCCTACTGGATTTTTGTCTTTACTGATCACAGCTACTGTTTCTTCTCTAGAATGTCTGTGGAAAAACGCAAGTAACTTCTGAGCAAGAGAGCGGATGTAAACGGTGTGTGATAGTGAAAAAGCAGATAGATGATTTCTGATGCAGGTGCTGACAAGCAGATACAATACACAATAATTCTGCACCTTTGGAAAAATGTGTTTTCAACATTTGTGAAGGATCTCATATGCACATAAGCATCACAAGGACACCAGTGTCTTGACTCCAGAGGGATAAACATCTTGAACGGGTCTTTTAAATAAATATTAGTTCAGTTTCTAATAACCCAGGTGGGTCTGAGCCAACCTGCCTGTCAGATTATCCCAAAAATTACATCCTGAATCCAACAATTAATGTCATATCTACAGTAAAGATGCTTGCCATGAGAATATGAGGAGGATGCTAATAAGAAATTCTTCTCTCTCGGAATTACATATTTAATGCATAAAATAGTAAGGCCAAGGCAGATATTTCAGTTTCATCAACTTTAAAAAACAAGCCAAGGAACCTGGCCCAGTCTTAAATTTGGAAGAGGAAACAGTAATACTGCAGACAGAATCACTTCCACACTGAGGAGCATTGGAATAAGCCAACTGAAAGAAGCAAATTACTAAATACTATTTTTTTCTATAACAGCTCCATTTAAGTGTCAGAAAGGCAAACTCAGAAAAATAACTTCCCTTATTCTGCATCTTGCAAAGTTTATACTTTAATTCACTTCAAAATTAATGTTTCACTGGTCCACCTTAATCTGATTTAACTATTGTGGCTGGGAGTAAAGGCTATTTTCATCACCAGAATGTGACAGGAAAATAAATATTTTACTGTGTGTGTAATTCCTTAGCCTAAGTCATCCCTCAACCTTTCATAGAAATATATTGAGAAGTACGGTACACACCAGATACTGATCAAAAGGAAGAGAACAATTAAGCTAGACAACAAAGCAATGATCTTAAGAGCATGACTACCTAATGCTCCACTAAAATAACTTAAAAGGTTTTAATCATTATTTCCAACTACTTGTTGCCTTTTGTCTATTTAGCCTTTTATAACACAAAGAAATTAGTCACAAAGAAGCTAACATTCAGAAAAAAAATCTGTCTAGCTTACCGAAGAGTTTGAGTACAAGTTTCTGTATTGAACCTGGCAAGTTAAATTGTGTGACGGGATAATCTTCTCCGGCATCTTCCAGGTTACTGTAAGCAACTGCTTTATACCAGCGATTTTCTCAACTGAAAGTATTTCAGGAGGCTCAAATTTCTCTAGAATGGAGAAACAACAACATTAACAGGGGAAAATGCTTCTATAAAAGTTCTGATTGTGCGTTCCAGGAGGTTTAATTATTATCCCAATAATGTACATCCTATCACAGTATTCACAGATGGTCTATTTTATAGACATAACTCTACACATGGGAAGTTATCTACAAGACAGATTGCACACCTAAGTTATTCAATGCTGACAAACCTGCTCTCAAACAGACGTGCAGATTTCTTTCATTTGTCAGCACTGAAGAATACTACTCAGGGACAACAGCAGGGAAAAGAAACTAAGCAGAGCAGGGGTGCCAAAGTCAAATCTGAACTGCACATGAGGGAGGAATTCAGTTTGAAAGGATCTGAGGGGCAGAGAAGCGTGAAGGAGACAACGGGAGAAGAATGGATTAGCACTGAGGAAAGAGACGGCTGGTACAGTGGATATGGAAGTCACAAGGAGCCACAGCTGGTCTGGACACAGGGAGCAAAGGAGCATGTGGCTGGAGAGCTGACAAAGTGCTGCAGCAAAAATACTCAGGTAAAAGCGTTGTTGATTAACTACACAAAAATGAACAGAGGAAAACGCAGCACTGCACACAGGCAGAAGAGGTAGAAAAAAATATTACTATTGCTTCTGGGAATTGCAGAACGGGTGTGTTTTTAACATTCCTAACCAGAAAGTAGAATAGCAGAGTAAATGAAGGGTGAATCTGGAAAAAATGATAATATCATTGTTCATTTACAGCCAGATATTGCACTGACATCTAGTACTAAAATACAAAAAATACAAAAGTACAGTCCAAGTATGACTCAGTTTGACAAAAAGTCAACATATGCTGCTTTATCTTTATTTAACTCCTTTTTTAATTTACCTATTTTTTCCATAGGCATAGGAACACAATCTGATGAGGCTTCACCCAAAACATTTTCAGCTTTCACCTGAAAACAAAAAGAGCTACTATATGGAGTATCTGGATAATAAAATGAACACGACTCTGTTTTGCTTTGGCAGGAGCCCACTGTATTTGTCATCCTAAAAAACAAAAGATAAAAATAAAAGGAGAAAGAAATTAGAACATTTTCTTAGAATAACTCAAACTGATTCCTGTGTTACTATTTAATTATTCCTTATGTGGTTTTGAGGTTATGGGACATTTTTACTGGCGAACGTCCCTTACGTGATACATTTGTGCAAATGAATACTCTTTCCTAATTGCACTACTCCTACAAATGCATATAAATAGGCTGCACAGGCTCAACTAGTTACTATCTGCAATTCTGAGCAGCAATGAAGAGAAAAAATGCCTTAATGGCGGATCCACATGCTGTAATTATTTTAGATTAAAATCTCAAAGAGAAATGAAATCCGCACAAGAGCTCCTTTACAACTACAGATAGATATAGCTACTAACACATGCCACTCTGCCCCCTTGCACCACTGCTTCTGTAGCCACATGCTAAACTCAGCCGGGGAGCTATCTGGATTGATGCTCATGGTTATGTTTTACTGGAAATAGTTCTGCAATGCAACTCACTGTGTGGTTACAGAAGAATTTCTGCTGATACAGGAAGGAGCAATATTGAAACTCACTTTCAATAGCTTTCCCAGTTTATGGTTTCACAAAGTCAGCTAAGTTATAATACGTAGAAACAGTAGGAGGAGTAAGAAAGTTCCACCTAATGAAAGTGGAAGCCTAAAATATCAAGCCTAAAATAGAGATCAAGCTAAAAAAGTTTTCCTGCCTTACAATTTAAATAAAAAGATACCATACGCTAGAGTAACTTACAATACAATGTCTCCCTTGGAGTCTGAATTCCTTCCAGCTCTCAAGAATAATTTTGGACATTTTAGAAAACTCTTCATGAAATTTTATTACTAATCAATTGTATTGACTAGGCAGAGAAAGAACACTACAAGCAGCACTATTATAAAAAATAGATTGACAAGTGTATTTTGGACAAAATCTGTGCTATCACCTTCAAAATTGTATCTGAGATCTGCCTTGGAACAGCACTGATTTCACCATTTTCACAGTAATTTATGAAAAAGTAAGGTCCTAAACAATATTTTAAAGTTAATGGAAATTGAAAGAATCAAGTAATTATGCTTCTATAATGGGGTCACAGAAACACTAACAAGCATGCAACTAAATAATTTGCATTTGTAAATACAAATCCCCAGATGCAAGCAATCCAAAAAGTACAACTCTCGATTCTTTCACTGAAACCTTATGACTCCAAAGTTCCCTAGGTTAAACCCTGCTGGTGTCAAGCAGAATGTACAGGGCGTGTAAAAGTTTTAACTGGGATTTGTAATAGTAACGTTACTTCAAGGAAACAAGCGAGTATCAATTCTGATGTAAGCATTTGTCTACTAAATATTGGGTTGAGAATGCTCATTTCACTTACACAGAATACTAAAAACTTATCAGACTGTAACTTTGTTCAACCATTGCCAACCCCAAATTAATTGAATTTACTGAGGAAATGCCATGACTCTGAATTCCGTGATGTTTCCAGGGTTTTTTTTAACAAAAGTCAGGATATGAGGGGAAGGGAGCTAGTGGTCTCACCCAGCAGCCCAGTTCCCAAAGCATCCTATACTTACATTTTCCGGTAAAGAGTATAGCTTGTCCTAAGATTTGTTTCTCTTCCTGAAATCCAGGTGCAGGTAAGTTCAGCTTCAAAGTAATAAATGCAGGAAATATTTCCTGGTGTGTCTGGTGGAACTACAGTGACAAAGGTTAAAAAAAAAATCAAATAAAAATAATGTACAACTGATTTTGTTGGTCAAAAACAGATTACAGCAAACTTCATTGTCTTGCACAGAACTTTATTTTATAATTTCTTACTGTACTTTTGTGAAACTCTTCACAAAACCAAAACAAAAAATCAAACCCACTTTTTCTTCCCTGGAGAGAAAGGAAGATTTTCTCCAGCTAATTCTCAGAAGTACTGAACTATACGGGCCTGAAGGTAGTTTTGCAGTAGCTCATTAATTGTATCAAACAAGTACATACCTTGTCCTGAACCTCTAAGGATAACCCCCCCAACACATCCGTAGCTCAAGGCCAGACCAGACAGTAAGAAGGAAACAAAGAAACAGCACAAAAGTTCAGGAAAAGGCATTCTCTGCAAGATAAAACTTCTCTTGGTTCCCTCCCAGAATGTCTACATTGCCACACACCCAACAAAAGCCCCTAATCTGTGGAGCCTGCACGACCTCAGAGCGCAGAGGACAACTTTCCAGGAAACATATCTATACGACCTTGAAGAGATCAGTGATTCTGGATTCTCTTTACCTTATAAGCAAAATAGCACAAAGTAAACAGTCCTCTGCAATCTCTATAGTCTGAAGGCATCTATAAAAACGTAGTGCCCTCAAAGAGCTCTTTGTTAAAGCCAGCCTTCTTCGCTCGACAGAAGAAATCAGAGTTGAAAAAGAACTGCATGCAGCAAAATAAGCTGGTTGAAAAAGCCATCTCTCTAAAAGAGTACTTCTCCATCCCACCTAATGTAACACTCAGAAGGTCTTTCTTTTATCATCAGGCTTATGGCACACTAAACTTTGCAGACAGGCAATACGTCACCTGCTGGTTTTTATTCCACAGATGTATTTTTCTGTATTTATCACTTCTTTACTAGAATTGGACCCCCCAGCATACGTTAGTATAATCTGAACTTAAACTGTTCAGTAAGTTAAGAGACATTGTGTACATATTTGTCCTGTAACCTTCTCCATAAAAGACTGCAATCAAAATTTCTTTGGAAGAGAGGATAAGAGAGGAATTAGCTCCTGGAGAAAGCTAAAGTGGGCTAAGCTAGACAAAAGACGTAACCAATGGGACAGACTCAGTACTGCCAGACTCAGAACTCAACAGAAAACCTCCACTCACTTCATCTGGCCAAAAGTCAGGGTCAGAGAGGCTATGGACCAGTGTCAGTAATGAATGCCTGCAACTTCATGCTTTATTTCAGACGAAAAAAAAAAAGGAGACATTTAAATGCAGCTGTCTTACAACACCAGAAGCTAAAAAAGTTTTAAAAGTAATTTTTTTAAGTTAAAGAATGTTAAAACTAAATTTTCCATATTTCTACTTACAGCCAGATTTAACTTCAGTGTGAACCAGAAGTTGTTCCTTGCCCAAGTACTTAGTGAAACATTTCACATGAGCTTTGCTGTAAGTGAAATTGTGGATGGTTATACTAGATACAGTCTCGTTCACAATGTTATAGTTTTCCTGAGCAATCAGTTCATGATTCAATTTCCAGATGATGTGGCTTGCATTTCTGTGAGGCGTGTAGTGCTTTCCAAGAACACAAAATAGTTTCAGGGTGGATCCCCTTTCAATTTCAGGAGATGAAGGAAAAATGTCAGCATTTCTGATAGAGTTTTCATCTGAAAACAAAACCAAAGATATCACATAACCCAATTACTTTTAAAATACCAGTGCTAAAATGATAACATTTTGTTGTTTACAGAGCATTTAATTAGATTTTTTCATCTGGAGTTCAAATAAAATGCTGGGTTATTCACTCAGACCAGGTATTGCTGTTTGGAAAATCAGTACATATTAGTTACCATATTACCACAGGTATTATACAAGAATGATGTTCTTATACCTTTCCAGAAATAATGGATAAATTTCAGCTCAAATGTTTTTTAATAGCTGAAGAAAAGAGACTCTTGTCTTTTAAATCCGTTTTTAAAAAGCATTCCTATATGTAAATGTTATGCATACCATGTAGATGTTATCATTACTAATTACTGTATCAGAAAATACATCCAGCTGGCAAGTTTAAAATTTACAGCTAAGCTGCAATGTATTTCAGTATCTCATTAGTACTTTTACCCTCATAGAATTTATATTTCCAGATAGAGTGCAGGCATTGTATACAAAATGCATGTAAAAGGAAAACATAGAAGAAGCCTGAAAGCATGAATTCAGCAACAAAATTATCAAAAAGTGCAAGAATCACCCATTAGAGTCCTGCAAGGAGCTATCAGTTTGGGGGTTTTTTTGCTGCTACTTATTTCTTGAAGACAGATTTCATATATAAATCCTTTAAATAAAACAAACAAACAAAAAAAAACCAAACCCAAACCAAACAACAAAAAAAAAACCACAAAAAACCCCAAACCAAATCAAAACAACAACAACAACAAAAAACCAAACAAAAAAACCACAACAACCACCCAACTACTACAGGCAGAATTTCTTTGCTACAATGTAGGAAAGAAAGGGAATGAAATACTAAACTTTGTTTTCTGGCAATTCTCTCCTTTTTGGGTGTATTAACTCTAAATTGCTTTCTATGTTCCTTGTTGTGTCCTTTTTGTTCCAAAGTAATTTCTTAATGTTCCAAATACATACTAGTGGATATTTTACACTCTACTGCACAAGTTTTACTGTACATTAGTTGTAAGCAGTTACCTGAACCAAAAGGAAACTGAGACAGATGAAAAATAAAAGCTTGGCAAAAAGATAACATTGTTCTCCATCCAGATCAGATTCCTCACTGCTTCACAAGAGTGCCACACATTGACTTTTCTCTCTGGATGGTACTCTACTAAGACAATCACTTACTAGCATTTTTAAATTACCTCTTTCTCATTTTCAGAAATCCTTAAAATTTCTTTTGAAGAAGGTCACCTTTTGGAAAGCTTTCTTATGGCAAGAGAGGTGCTAATAATCAGGAAACATACCTGCTATGGAGCTGCAGAACAGGACGCACATCCAGACCAAACAGTTGAACATTTCCTTTTCATTAACTATGGGCAGGAAATGCTGTCATAAAATAAAAATAAAAATAATATACTTTGAGTAAAGACGCCCTGTAATACTGTGCAAGCATTTGTATAAGAGTTAATAATGCTGTTCTGCTTGTCTCACTTGCATTCAAGTACTGCTTTGTCTGAGTTACTTTCCTGCATGATAGGAGAAATTTGGTGCAGTTATCCTAAGATAAATGTATACATTTCCTATAAAGAAGAGATAAGTAAGTGCACCTGAAATCCTTCTGAGGGAAATCCAATCCACCTAAATAATTTACCTTCCAAGGACTGTGTAAAGAATTGGTAAGAAATATATCCACACCCAACTGAAATCCAGCCTGCCTAGCCACCTTCTGAGGGCATTCACTTAGCAGAGTGAATTCTTCTGCAAGTCAGGCTGTTGCAGGAGAAGGAATAAGGAATGATCCACATCTCTTGCACATCAACACCTAATAAAATACTTTTTTCAATAAAATAAATTGTTCAAGAAGTGGGTAGCAGTCCCAGGTCATCATCCACCCAAGAGAGGGTGAATTCACAGTATTTTTATCCCAGCTAAGCAAACCAAACAGCAGACTTGAGAATATTCTGCAAAGGCAAAGGAAGGCACCACTCTTTGGCTTGCTCTTTGAAAGTGAACTACTGCGCACTCAAAAAGCCCTAAAACTCTGAGTTAAGAAGCTCTTCAAAAGGCACTGTGGAATCTAGGGTTCCAGGTGAAAAATTGTGGACATCAAACACTCCCCTTGCTACAAGCACTGCTGTCATCATTCACAGAATGACAGAGTGGTTGATAATGGAAGGGACTTCTGGAGGTCATCTGATCCAACCACACTGCCCAAGCTCAGCCACCCAGAGCCAGTTGCCTAGGAGCATGCCCAGGCAGCTTTTGAAGATCTCCAAGGATGGAAAGTCTACAATTTCTCTGGTCAGCCTGCTCCAGTCCTCAGTAACCCTCACAGGGAAAAAGTGTGTCCTGATGTTCAGAGGGAACCTCCTGTGTCTCAGTTTGTACCCATTGCCTCTTGTTCTGCTGCTGGACACCACCAAAAAGAGTCTTGCTCTGTCTTTGCACCTTCCCATCAGGTATTACTGAGATTCCTCGCTGAGCCTTCTCTTCTCCAGGCTGAATAGTCCCAGCTCTCTCAGCCTTCTCCCACATGACAGATGCTCCAGTCCTTAATCATCGTTGTGGCCATTCATGTGACTCTCTCCAGTATGTCCATGTCTCTCTTGTACTGGGGAGTCCAGAACTGGACACTACTCCAAGTGTGGCCGCAGCACTGCTGAGCAGAGGGGAAGGATCACCTCCCTTGACTGGCTGGTTACACTCCTAAGGCAGCCCAGGATACCACTAGCTTTCTTTGCTACAAGAACATGTTGCTGTCTCATGTTCTACCTTGTCATCGCCAGGACCCCCAGGGCCTTTTCTGCAAAGCTGTCCTCTGGTTGGTCAGTCCCATCTGTATTGATGTCTGGGGTTGTTCCTCCTCAGGTGCAGGATTTAGCACTTCTCCTTGTTGAACTGCATGAGGTTCCTCGCAGCCCATTTCTCCAGCTTGCCAAGGTCCCTCTGGATGGCAGCACGATCCTCAGCACATCACCCACTCCTCCCAGTTTCACATCATCAGCAAACTTGCTGAGGATATGCACTGCCCCATCATACACATCATTAATGAAGATGTTGAACTGAACTGGATCCAGTATTGACTCCCATATGCTACAACACTAGTTGCTGGCCTCCCGGTAGACCTTGTGCCACTGATCACTACCCTCCGGGTCAATTTGTTCAGTCAGTTTTCAATTCACCTCACTGTCTGCTCATCCAGCCCATGCTTGTCTGTAACAACCCCTGTCTGTCAAGCAGCCCAACTCCAGCATGAAGGACAGAATAGGTTGCAACCCAGTTGACTCCTTTGGCTAGTAAGTAGGAGATATGCCTGTGGAAAGTAGAGGTTTCAGATCGCCTTCAGCAAATGAGAGCCTAGGGGCAATTTTCCTACTTACTGGACAGGTAGCTCTAGCTACTATTTTCGTTAGCAAAAGGTGGGCATTACTATTATTGCAGCTAGTTAGGGTCCCTGTTTTGCATTCGGTTTTCAGAGTTATCTGAGGAGCTGCTGGAATTTCAGCTCTCCATGCAAACCTGTATCTCAGGAGGGCTCCAGGTGGGAGGCAAGTGCTATCTCCCTAGAGCAGGTACACCAGCAGCCTGCAGACCAAACAAGGCATCTCCTCCTCCCACAAGTTTGGACAATGTTAAGAAGGTGTGCACAGGTCACTGTTTGGGACACGGATCTATAGGTGGGATACAGGCAGAAGGGGTTCTACCCTGTGTTATGGTCCCTTCCACAAAAACGACTTGGTTTCGCTACAAAATAGTTTTAGTTATCTGAAAGAGAAAATCATAGTAAAAAAACCGCTTTGTGCTCAGTTTCTGCGAGAACTCACGTTAAACATTTTATTTTCAGTCTGTCTCAGGAAGCATTTTATAAACTTTGATGCTATGACAGTGCAGAGCAGGAGAAAAAAAGAAAAGGACGCATGAGATAAAAAGAGAAACGAAGGCTGTTTGCCCAGTGACACACTCCTAAAATACAGCCGTAGCAAGACGTGTACCAACAAGCAACAAAAAGAGAATCTATTACTACTTTAATTACCTAGTGTGTAAGTTCTTGTTCTCAAAGCAGGGAAGATTAACTACACTATTGATGGCAATAACAACAAAGAACCTTAAGCGATTGTTACAACTATTCTGTACCAGTACGTGCACTATTAAAAATAGATGCAGATTTAGAAATATTTAGATGGATACTTGTTGTAAATTTTAGGATATAGTCCATAGCAATGATGATGAGATACAGAAGTTCCACTCTGTTAAAGCTAGGAGCATATTTTGTAAGCACTAAAGTGTGTTTACTCTTTTCACATTTTTTAAAGTTTAAGAAAGAAACCAAAGTAAAAAACTACATCCTATTCAAAAGTAAAAAAAAATAAATTGTAATGGCGACTCTAAAAAAGGCTTTGCCAACTTCACAGGAACACACTCCAGGCATTGCTATACAGCTGTGCTAAGCACTGATGTAGTCAGTACTTCATTGGCTAGGAGACTAGTAGTTGCAGAAAACCAATCTGCTTCAAAAATGATTACCAATATCAACATAACCAAGCAAAATAACCAAGAGCACTACAAAATGATATGCCTAACCAGAACTGTCTGACAGAGGAACAATTGTAAGTCAAAGACAAATCAATAATGAATTGCTGATGCTACACTGCCATAAGCATTAAAAAAAAACCAACCACCACAAACCCAAACAAGAACAACAAATAAACTTTTAAAAATAAATAATTTTATTAGTTTTGCAACAGTTCCATGAATATGGCTTTAATCTTGGAGGACATACTCATTCATGAGAACACCAAATCCTGTGTGGCATGTGAAGATACACATAAAAATTGTTTCCAGGAAAGAGCTTAAGGCACTTAACAAAAATAACGCTCTATTCTTTCTTTTCTGTAGATTTAACCACTAGCAACACGTAATAAAATCTCACTGCATATCGTGTATTGTAAAGACTTCATGAAATAAAATCAGTAGTTCAAAACCCAGGCTTTCCACTTGTCTGCATCAACTGCAGAATACAAGGTTTACACGTTATCGCGTGACTCATTAAAGAATATCCCTAATAATGGACTTGTAACTTCGGCTCACCAAACATCACTATACAGTAATGAAAAAACAGTAAAAGTTGTAAGATTAGACAACAGTTATGTCACGAAACAACTGCTTGCAGATTATTTCAAACACATGCAGCTACAAAAGAACCAAGCGAAAAGAGAGAAAAGTGATGTCACCACAGAGCAGCCATCAATACTGAACTCTGTTACACTGCTCCAAATAAAATGTGCTAATAGGTTTTCATACTTTGTGATCTACTAAAAAAACCAGCTAATACCAAGATCAGAACAAAGATCATGGTTGTCCCCACATACGACATGCAAAGTCCCTTCCAACCTAAGAAAGAATCAATTTGTGAAACGTTTTTAATAAAATTAACAGTCCATTTCTGATCAAGGAGTGGGGGGGAACCATGAGCTGGCACGGACTTTATGTGGGAGCAGCTAACCTTCTTCTGGAAATTCAATTATTTTCTAGATCTTTGTTAAGAGTTTGTAAGAAAAATGAAAAGATAGTATGAGTGGAAGCACAGCCTTTTGCACTTCAAATGGTTCAAAAACTCTGGCAGGAGATGAACAACAATCTGCTATATTTAAAAAAAAAAAAAAAAGGAAAAAGCCTATTACATTTATCAAACACTTCCCACTGTCTTTGCTTAAAATTTGGCAAAGCTCTATCTATCTGCTGATATTCTACATATGCTGGTTCACTACTTTTGAGGGGACACAAGAGGCTGCATTTCAGCCAAATGTTCAGATATTTCAGATATTTCCAAGTTCAGATATTTCCAGTTCAGATATTTCCAAGAACAAGGAAAACTTTTTATCCTATTCATTTGACTAGCTCCAGCAATCCCACACTTTTTTAGCAAGGATTGGAACTTCAAAGCATTGCAAAATCATTAAAATATTTTTGAATTATCCTTGTGCCAAAAATACCACATACCACCACATATTCCACCACAGTGGTGCACAGCGCTAAAAGATCAGTCATAACAAATCTGGACACAATGCCAAGTTACAAGCCTTTGAAAAAATTCTAGTTCCACATGTTCACCAGAAACCTTAAACAGCCAAAGATCCCATCCACAGTCAATGAGCAGTCCTCCTCCTGTACCCATCCATACCTACCTCTTCCCCCCTCTTCCAGTGCTCCTCTAGTGCTCATCACACCGTAAGTCACTCCCGCTTGCTAAAATAGCAGAAAACAAAGCAAAAAAAATGTATTTGTGCTACATTAGCAAATGCAAGCAACTTACTACATGATTTACAGGCATCTGAGTGGGTGAAAGAGAGGAGAGTACTGGGACGAGAGACCTCCGCGACATTTCTTCCTAGCTGTGAGCTGTTAATTTGGTTCAGTCCTGATGCTACCTTGCATCTCCTTCCACCTTCCCCAATACCAAGCAGCAGCTGGTTATCTGACATGCCAGCCGCTAGTCACTACATGCCAGAGATCAGGGCAGTGACTCAGGAGGTTACAGCCCTGTTCATGCCTTATGTGGCTGTCACTATGCTGACATGCGACTAAATAGCTCTTTGGCCGTTTACTTAAGAGGTCACACATGTGAAAGTGATGAACAATCATTCCCGGGTAAAAGACACATCCATAAATTCAGAAGTGCTTCACCTAAAGATACCTATAAGAGCTAAATTCTGATGACTAAACAAATAGCATGAACAGAACTGTCGCCTTCCACTATTTAAAAAACTGATCCACCAAAGCCAGGTTTCTTGCAGGAAAGGGCAATCTCAATGAAGGTCTCATTAAATAAATACAAAATTGTGTAACATAGTTGATGAAACAAGGCTTTCTCAATATCAAAACCTCTGGTTTTCCATTTTCATGGTGAAATGTTTGGAAGAGCTATGGTTTAAAAACTTAAAGAAGTCAGAGGAACAAATTACCCAAAGTAACTTTTCCCCATACCTTATTTAGAACTATTTCTTAAACACCCTTGTCCCCCATTTTGGGACAGGAAAGCATTTTCCATTCAGATCCAATTCTAAAATAATTTTTAACTACACAAATACATGCCTCTGCATGCAGTGTAGCTGTTCATGAATAAAGAACATGGTACATCTATGAATGGAAAGGCAGTATGCCTGTAACCTACACAATATAAAAACCCAGTCATCTTCAAAAATTTCTAACATCTTTGCGGGAACGTGGCAGAGAATCCTTTCCTGCTAAGTCTGACACTCTTCTATCAAGTATGAAAGAGGAAAGAAGCTGAATAGCTACTGCTGTCTTATCTAGACTTCAGCAGCAATTGCTGCAGCTCTGCCACGCCAGCTGCCACGTGGAGAAACAGACCTTGCCCTGCACAAGACCAGCCAAGGCTGAATGACAGGAGCCCAACCGAGCCTGTGCCCGGCCCCACTGGGCCACCCGCCTGCCATGTTATGCACAGATGCAATTGGAAAAGCCGTAACCATCACTTTCCAGGACTCCAGGATTCAAATCCATCAGCTTTTAAACAAAACCTACAGGGAGAGAGGACACTTCAGGCAAACAACCCAAAGAGGAACGCCAGTCTCCTTCCTAGATAAGAGGGTGTAGAAGCATCAGCTTCCAGGATTGGTGAGGACTCCATCAAGTGCGAGTACCAGTGAGCATCAGAAGAGGAAAATGGAGGTTTCTCTGCTTAGGTCAGAGAATGACATGTAAGGAGGAAGCAGCAGATGTGAGGGACAGCTAATGTTTTTTCCCAACTCTCCAATGCCTATAAATCAGGCACTGACAAGCTCATCCATGGGAAAAATGACGGACACTGTAGTGAAAGGTCCTGAACACACTGATTTCATAATCCACAATCCTTAACTGAACTAAAAATAACCAGCTGAACCTCACAACAGGATGAATAAGATTTAAAAGTTTAACATTTAAATAGAAATTGATTTAAACAGGACTTAAGCATGTTTTCTATTGAAAAATAAACCTACTTAAATTTGAAATTATGACAGCCTACCTTATAACATAATGCTATCACAGTCTACTAAAATCACTTAAATTCAAACAATACATATTTATTGAAAAAACAGAAACCACTAAGCTTACAGTCACATCTGAAGGAGCAGCATGGAGTAGAGTTCCTTGAAATGCTGTGCCAACTTTTAACCACAGAAACTTGTTCTAAAAATGCCATAGCGGGCAAAAAGAAAAATAGAAACAAAAGCTGTATTCATCAAGTTCAATGACTTGTGAATTTAAAAGCTGCAAATCAACTGGAAACTAAAAAAGCAGGAAAGCTGTTTTCCTCTTTCAGTCTCTAAATAACAACAACAAAAAAATCACAAAAGGATAAGACACACTAGTACTAAAATTCTGAACAACATAGCGACCAGGAAAGGTCAGTTCAGCTAACAACGGCTGATAACAGTTGCTTAGTATACCCTAGAGTTACAGATGTAAAATGTGTTTTGATAACCCCTTTCTTTTGTTATAGATAAGTATTTTACAGCATACTGAATATTAATACCTTGAAATATAAAACATGGTTCAGTGTATTTTTACCTAAATGCCGCTTGAATCTAATACAGAAAGATAACTTATCTACATCTAGTAAACAGAATAGTTCAGTATTGTCTGAACAAGCATAACAAATAAGCTTCTAAATGTACCATAAGGTATAAAATGCTCATCTAGATTAAAAAAAGGCTACAAAATAAATATTTGTTTGCTAATTAATATATTATACCTCATACTAAAAACTTAATTTTTAGAGGAAAGGTTACAGCTACAAAAACAAAACAAGTTTTAATTTATTTTCTCCTACTGGTCCCTTTTTTTCATTTTAACCACATGATTATATTTAATTTGATAATGCCCACTGATAGAAAGGCCAGGCATCAGTATCACTAGAACCGAATGCTGGTGATACTACCCGAGACCTGCAGCTCTCATAGCGGCACTGCCATTCCCTATTCTTTTTTCACTGATAAATCAAAAAACAGTCAAGCTACGGCTTAGACAGGTTTCATATACAGGTCTGGACTTGGAGCTTTCTTCCTAGGTTGTGTCTGAGGGACTACAAAGTCTATTTTGGCTACGAGAGCCTACTTTGAGAGATGCTTTTGTGTCAGACGTTTTTGGTTAGTAAAACATTATGAGATAGGATGGTTGCCTTGGTCCCCCTTCCTCCAGCACAGTCACTCAAAGAAAGATGGAGAACAAGATGCCTCTGGCATGGTAAGCAACAAGGTGAAAAAAAAAAAGGATGGGCAGAAGGATCCACACCCTGAGCTTTAGAGAAATGCAGAGCTCTCATTGAGAGAGGGTGGCCAGATCCAAATCTCTTACCTTTGCCAGATTTGGGTGTTTTTAACCTGACGTTTGTGCAGAATACACACCTGACAAAAAAATCAGAAGGAAGATTTTCTGCACTACTTTAGAGCATTAGTTCAGCCTTGCCTCTTAAATGAAGATCAATTCCAGGTGCTTCAAAACGCACATCTACTTAGTAAATGTTAGTAAACTGTGCTTTGCAAGAAAGCAAATAAAAACTTTCCTGAACTGTTCAAGGAATGAGCTACAGCCCCAAAACACCAGATACAGTTATAATCCCTGTGCTACTGCAGTGCTGCCAGTGTTAGTGGTAATCCTGAGCTCCCGCAGACACAAGAAGGAAAGAGAACAAAACACATACAGAAGCTCACTCTCATACTTTCTTATCACTTAGAAAAAATTACTATCACAGTCATAAGCTCCAGCTTACCTGTACACACAATACACTATTCTGAAAAAGAGATTTAATCATATATTCTAGAAAACATTATAAACCCGGACTCCTTATGGACTCAGCTAATAGTGAGTGAGTTTTGTGCTTATACTACTATTGCATCACTTATTCGTGTTTTAGGAGTTAATTTGGAATATAGACAATACTTACACACCATTTCACCTCATATCTTTTCCATAGTTGATTAAGGAACTTTTTTATGCTCACACTATCAAATATCCTCCTCCATATTAATCTCAACCTTATATGAAGAGTATATACATTAAGTACTCTTTAAATGGTTTGTTTTCCGTTTCCTTTGGTTATTTTTTTATATTCTCTTCTGAAGGTTCTCCAGTATTTCCCACCATTCCCGAACTGCAGACACAACATCTGAATAGCCAGAGCTAGATTTACAGAAGTGAGCTAAAGGCTCCACTGGATTAATGCAGTGAATGTACGACATGACAGAGAAGCCTCTGCACAGCTAACCTTCACCTACCTGTTCCTTACCACCTTTCACTGATGGATGCTACACACCTCACGTACCCTGTTACAGGAACACAAGATCACTACCAGATACTTGCTATTCCTACTACTGCACATCTAAGCTGAACGTTAGGTCTTTTTTCCCCAACAGAGGACACAGTCATCTAAAACAGTCTTTACGTTACCACCTTCCAAGAGTTTTTTTGTCTTGTTGAGCATCCTCTGTATTCTTTGATCCCAAATATATTTATCTTGATGTTGACCTGCATAAGACAAATGCCGTATCATCCTGCTGATTCAGATCATCTCGTAAAGGTCATATATCCTGGTTTTCTTTTACTACCTACATTGTAAATTTTGTATCAATTTTTTATATCTTAGTCAAAACCACTAGTTGAAACATGGCATGGTAGTGTGGAACCAGGTTCCATGGGACCTATTAAAAACAGCTATGCTTTGTGATCTCCCAGTATGCCATTTTTTAAATTAAAATGTTCCCTACAAGCACCAAATAATGCAAAATAATTACATGATTATTCTAGAAAAAATAAACATCTTTAATGTTCAGTACTGCAGACCTCTGTGATATCAACCTAAAGCTTCCCCCACGCCCGCCTTTTTATCCTTTTCGAAACCTGTTTTGTTACCGATCAGCCTCTGACAGAAAGATCCGAACTGAGCATTCTGTTCGTTTCCCCAACGCACAAAGCCACCTTCAAGCACGAAAACATTCTCTTGCCCAGTATCTTAACTCACAGACAGAGGCTTGAAGTTGGATTCAATTTTAGACAGTCATCTTCAAAAGACAACAGTCACACGGTCCGTTATAGATGAGAAGTTCAGAAGGAGGGGCAGCTTCCCCAATTCGGGTGTGAGTGCGTGTAGGTGATACTCCTGACGGATGTGTGCACAAACATAACACAAAATTCTTTTCTCCCAGGAGGCAGAAACTGTGCAGACACAGAAGCGGCATGCAGCCGGTGTATTTAAATCTGATACGCCACTCTGAGAAAATCTGAGTGAATACAGACAATTTAAGCAGCCAGCAGTTAGGGAAGAGCTTTTACTGCCTTTCATGACTGCATATGTTGCAAACATTGAGAACTCTTACCGTTGCACACCGAAGGGAAACCATTGCCAAGAATCTGTATCCTACTCTTCCCAAAAAGAGACACACACAGTCAGCCAAACAGTAAGTTTAAATTCTTAGTCACAGACTTGAAAGAAAGAAACCGAAAGGAGTTGCTTGGCCTGGAGGGACGCAGCAGCGTGCGCTGCCTCAGACCCGGGATGAACAAGGCCAGGCTGGACGGGGCTTTGGGCAGCCTGGTCTAGCGGAGGGTGTCCCTGCCCATGGCAGGGGGTTGGAATGAGATGGTCTTTGAGGTCCCTTCCAACCCAAATCGTTCTGTGAATCTACAACATCTGGAGAGATGTGAATGGGAGTGCACATCACTGCTGGTAAAGATCCAGTCGAGTAACACTCCAGGGGAGAACTTCAAACTTCCCCACACTACCTAGTAACAAAAATGAGCAGGTAAAAAGCACAAACCAACCAACGACTCCCCACTCACCGCAGCTGCAGGACGGGTGCTCTGCTGACCACGGACCTCTGCCTCCCCGCGACTGCTGAGGGATGTAGCAAAATAGGAAGTTACCAGGCTCGGCACAAGCAACACTTTTTCCTGTAAATCCGAAAGGCAGAAGCCCCCGCCCCCGGCGCCGGCACCCGGGGGAGCGCTGTCAGCC
>VWZZ01007115.1:67167-100249 GCA_013399095.1 Psophia crepitans
ACAAAGCTGATCAGAGGGCTGGAGCACCTCTGCTATGAGGACAGGCTGAGGGAGTTGGGCTTGTTCAGCCTGGAGAAGAGAAGGTTCCAGGGAGACCTAATTGTGGCCTTCCAATGCGTAAAGGGACCTACAGGAAAGCTGGAGAGGGGCTGTTTATCAGGGGGTGCAGTGACAGGACAAGGGGTAATGGGTATGAACTAAAAGATGGGAGATTTATATTAGATATAAGGGAGAAATTCTTTCCTGTGAGGGTGGTGAGGCACTGGAACAGGTTGCCCAGAGAAGTCATGGATGCCCCCTCCCTTGAAGGGGAGGCCAGGCTGGATGGGGCTTTGGGCAACCTGATCCAGTGTAGGCGGTCCCTGCCCACAGCAGAGGGGTTGGAACTAGATGGTCCTTGTGGTCCCTTCCAACCCAAACCATTTTGTGATTCTATGTGGCTCAGGGCCTTATCCTGTCTGACATGGAAAACTTTCCAGGATGGTGTTGTGCACCAGGGAGTGCTGGCCTATTATGATCCCAGTAAGAAAGACACTCAGACTCTCTAAGGTACAATTTTAAATGTTATTAGAGCTTAGCATTTGCCCAAGCTGAACTGCCCACCCAAGTTACTCTGGCTGGTAGCCTTGTTCTTGAATGTGTCTGCTGGTCCCCCCTCAGTGTGGTCTTTATTACCTGCGAGACTGAGAAGCAAGCGCTCCCATGCTTCTTGCTGATCCTCATGCATCCCAAGATACTTTTCTCCTAGCTGCTTAAAACTAGTACTTCACAGCCAGCCTGTGATTTCCCAGAAGCCCCGCCTTCTCCTCGAGTTTTTGTCTTGTCATTTCATCTGTTCTCATAGAATCAGAATCACAGAGTGACTGAGAAATAGTGCTCAGTCCTTTGTGCACTTTCTTAGCCACCCTCTGTACTACTACACCAGTTAATTTTACCTGTAAGACCTTAATTGCCTCAGAATATTTTGAGTCATGATCATTATTTACAAATAAATTGTGCCTGCTTAACTTTTACAACATCATGCCTGACTGATATGGTTCATAAACCCATATCCAGATTACTGAGTATGCAGGCAAATGTAGCTTTATGACTGGGTAGTGACAGAACATTCATTAAACACAAGGATGGTACTCTCTGTGACCACAGCTGTACACCAACGAGGCTCGTACCTCCCCCACCGTTGTATCACAGTACAGCCCCGGTAACTGTGAAAAGCAAAATACATTCTTTTATTAGTCCAGGTCTCAAACATAGCTGAGATGGAAATCCAAGAGATGGAACCCAAAACCATGTATTTTTATCATTTGGTGCCTGTCACAGAAAAAGGATATTAAAAGGAACTTGTGTGACCCTGTTGTGGCATTTCAGGTGCTGCTGTGACTACTGCAAAGTGACAGAAGAAAATGCAGCATTCAAATTACTGTTGAAAGAAAAACGGCTTGATGGCATTCACACCACTAGCTTGCCAAGAACCCCCAGGTTAATCTTGAACTATGCACCAATACATTTTTTTTAATATATACTTGAAGGTAAATATAAACATTCAAGTCCCTGAAGTTATCACAACTATAGACAGCAGAAGCTTCTACAAGGAATTACAAGTGTGTTTTGGGGTCTCATTCAGTGCAGTGAAATCTGTCATGAACACTTATCTCGACTGCCGCCTGCAGGACAATGGAACTACCCTGAGTGAAGAAGGTTATTAACACGTATTTCCCAGTAAGACTTTCAACACTTTCTCCATATAAATGTTCAGTGCAGGAATAAAAGTAACAGAGGCAGCTGACAGTGCCGTTCATTCCTCACTCCAACTTCCCTGGTTTGCCAATGTTTTCCTTCAGCTGAGAGTAAGACTGAATTATTTTTCCTACAGATTAAACACGTATTTGAAGAGTTAGTTGCAGGAGGTTTACACCAAAACTGAATATTCAAGAAGCAACTGTAGCTTCTGCAAATACTCTTCCTGAAGTTTTCCAGTTTCCTTAATCCTAATTCTCCCTCAGCTCCCTTTTTAATGGGCATTCTATACTTCTGATAAGACAAAATTATCTGACATCAGAGTTGTTCTTCGATTTCTCACCCTCTCAGAAAGAGTTGTAAATCTGACTTGTTTTCCTCTTAAATTTATCTCATCACCAATCTAGGGACAGGTTTTGTTGGGTCTGGTTTTGGTTGTTTATGATGTAGCAGTAAAAAATAACATTAGAACATCTGCTTGTGGCAACTCCTACCACCTTTTCATTTGAATGAAAGAAACTGCAGTTTTATTCCCTTAGGAAAGGGGCAGTTCTGAACATGCATAAAAAAGACTGAAGTTGTAGAATGCACAGGTAAGAAATAAACAATTCCATGTAAAAGAAATATAAAATATGTTACTCTGCCTTACCCAGAGTAACACAATCTATGTTGAGGCGTACTATGTTTTAAGATTATTTGTGGACTACTGTAAAAAGGAATTTCATGCACAACTGTTTGACACCAAATATTCCAGAAAGACTTTACCAAGGGTTCCAGGTTTATGCACGGACTATTTAATGCATTGCCAATTTTGACATTGGTCAAGTCAGCTGGTTATTGCTTTTCTGTCATAAATATTTCAGTTGATATTTTTGATAAATTTGATAAACTACAGCACATTTACACCCAGCTGAATTTGAAGAAAGAACATAGTTCAGTGCTTAATGCCACTATCTTTCAAAATAGAAGCATACTATACTTCAGGACTGCATGCAGGCAAGTTCAGTTCAAGTTCTGTGCAACCGTTTCATACCTGGAAACATGAGGAAATAAATCAAGCAAGTCCCTACATGCAGAGACAAAATGCAAGAAGTATGTATAAGGAACAGAGTAATGAAACAATAAATCAGCAAACGCGTGTGGTGAAACAACACTGCAAGTGTGCACACATACTCACTTTTCAGTTTTACCTTTAACTGGATAAACGTTTATTCAGAAAACCAAATTATCAATCCGCTTTCCACCCATCCCAAATTACAGAAAGATGAATACTCTTTTCTCAAAATATTTAAGGAAAGCCCATAAATTCTGATAAACATCCTGTATACAAACACTCTTAATTCTTACAGGAGTAATTTAAGATGTTGTATTTTATAAGGTAATAGGTACTAAAAAGCTATTCTAATCGCTACTTTCCAAGCTACAAATAAAATGAAGCCTGAAATTGCTGCAGCTTTAACTTCCACCCACCACGTGTTATGACCTCTAGTCAGGTATAACAAGTTGTACCTTCAACTCCTCTAAAGATTAAATTCCACTATGTGTAGTTTTTTTCATGTAGTACTTCCAAAGGAAGATGTTGAGCAGTTTGAGCACGTACACTTCCCAGCAGCAAAATGTGACATAGTATTACAGTAACAGTAGCTCTACGCTAGAACAGCACCATTTTTTTCTTATCTTTCAGTGCAAGTGATTAAGAACAATAGGGCCAGAACCACTCTTTCAACAGTTTAGTAACTGCCTCTGTTTGTAAGCCTGTTCAGCTGTGCAAGACATTACAAATGATGATTACAATTACTTTGCCATTTTCCTTTGGAATATAATGATATGCATCTTTGTAGCACACTGCACTGGTAAATAAATACAAAAAACCACCACTCCAACTTCGAAGCAACTTTAAGGAAATCTTCAATTGTTAAAGGCTGCTTACCCTCCATAGCTTCTAGAGGTCTGGGAAACTCTTTTGTACATGAGCCACCAAGCTTGTTCTAAAGCCCATTTTTCCACAAGGGATAACAGAAGAATACTTCTGTCAGTGGCAAAAACTACACTAGAAAGAACACAGGGCTCCATCCTTCTCTAAAGACAGCTCTGTAAAAACACGTATTTCAGCTAAGTTGTGAATGTACCACCGCCTTTTAGTTCCATATGGAGATGCATGTTTTCCATGCATATCAAAAGAACACCAGTTCATGAAACTGCAGTAACACATGCTTTTTTTTTTGTCTACCTGATGTAGAAGCAACCACCAATATGCACTCCCAGAGCTTTTACTAACTGTTCACAAGCTGCTTAACAGATCCTTAAGTCACCTCATCACTAGATTAAAATTTTATAACTGACCTGTTACAAAAAGGAGTGAATGTTAAGTTTAGATGAGCCCTTTACATAAAGCTCTTTCCTAGACTAGGTTGTCATAAGACTACCCATGCAAAATTTTGGTAACGAAATAGAAGTTCAAGGGATCTACTGCTTTCCACTTACAACCTCCCCCCATCTTTTTACAGCAGCACACTAGCTACCAAGCATCAAACAATCTCTGAAAGTTTTAACGCTTAATACCTGAAGTGTTTCCTAAAAAACTGTTTTTGACTTCCTACATTAAGTGGTAATTATCACTGTGCTCATCACAACAGAGTACACATACATTGCTGCAAGTTTTAGTATATGACATGAGCTACTCTTTTAAACATTAAGTGTTCCATAAGCTCAACAGTAAGGAACATTAAGGGGAACAGTTCACTTAAAGAACAACAGAATAAAATTTAGTTTGGTACTAAAGTAGTTTTAATCCCATGACTCAAATGTATTTGCAGAATATGACATCTTCATTCCTCCAGGGTTCATGTTGCCTCTGCCTCCATAGTTCTAGGAAAGAGAACAGGTACCAGTTTAGAAACATTAACACTATCAATCATTTAACAGTAGAAGTCACTGCAAAACAATTTCAACTTTCAGCACGCATGCTGCAATGTAATTCGAATATCATATTTTTTAAATTCATACCAAAGCTTTTTCATCATTAGACTATTACACATCAGGTTTTTAGACCCTCATCTGACATTAATGGACTCTAATCAACCTCAGAATTTATCAGGTATAGGAATAATCCTTCCCAAAGTTCAAATCTCACCTTCTCCTACCCAACAGAAATTGGTTCACAGAACTTTGGGGAAAAACCTCCTTCTTCATTTTTTATTTAAGAATGAGTATCTGCATTTTTTCCCAGCATCTGTAAGATTGTCCCAAAATAATCAGCTAAGAGTCTCCAACACTTTTCTCTTTCAAATTCATCATTTGATTACCAAACAGCCCTTTCATGCATTCCTTTTGAAAGAGAAAGTAAATATTGAAAAAACACAAGATGTTACCTTTCTTCCCCAGAGGAAAGGGCACCACAATCCTTATTGAACACTACATGATACAAGCCTCTCTTTCAGTAATAATAAAACAGCAAAAAACCCCAGATTTAACAGTAAAATTCAAAGAAAAAGAGTTGGTGCACTGCACATACGTGATTAAGAGGGCAGTGCTCACAAGGCAAAACAGACAAGATTTTCCATAAAAATACTCTGTTCACAAGTATGTGAACAAAAAGCCTGTCAGATTTGGTAACTCAGAGGTCATAAAGGACATGAAAGACAGACTTCGACTTAGAAATGACAGATTTCACTAAATGCTGGCAGGTGCTCCACAAAAGTTGGAGATGTGTATTTGGAAGCAATCTAGACTCAATTGTTCATGAGATCCACCTCTGAAAGCAACGTATGTAAATTAAAAGTGTGTCCTTGAACAGAAATATAGAAGAAAGATCCACTGAGGCTGTAAGTGTGAGAAGAAAGCAGAAGTTTAAGTATGTAACTGAGGTCCCATGAAGACCCAAAAAAACCCCATTCAGATCTGATTAGGTAACTGTCAGGCAGGTAAATACACCCAAAACTTTCAGTAGTTGTGATATGGAAAAAAATAAAAAACAAAAGGAAGGTCTGAAATTGAAATCAAGCTTCAGACATTGTGTAAGCAATTAGAATATTTTGTTTGTGGTCTCTAAGAGATTACTAACATTTGGAATTGAACTGAGATGTGATAAAGCTCTTAGGGAAGCATGAGATCAAGGAAAGGCTTTTGATGAAGGCATTAAAATCCACGTAGATAAAAGCAAGAAGTATCAAACATCAGCTGGAAAAAAAAATCAAAGTAGGAGTAAGCATAGGATTTAAATCCTAAACTAGTGACTGCAGAGTGATTTAAGACCTACGCCCCTTAGGCCATTTCATAATGCCTCTCACAGACGTTAAGAACAATTTTGACATGCATCAGATTGGGATATTTATCTAGTGATAATTAGCTGAAGTTTAGTCAAATGGGTTACTTGATTGAGCAATTCGTAACAGGCAGTGACTGTATAAACTTGAAACTATTTGCTCCTACCCTACAATGTGCAGCAGAGAAACTTCTGGAACTACATCCTTTGCATACATTTGCACACACCTTTTCTTCCACAGAGTAATGCCTGACACTAGTCGATTAACGCAGCTAGTAAGGCCACACTGTGAGAGTCCCAGTCAACCACATCGTCCAAGATTAGTTTCAGAAATACTGAGTACTTTAAGATGTACAACTAAGATAGAGGCCACAGTTACAGTCAACAGTTTCAGTGGCATTACTCTATAAATGCTAAACACGCATGTATACTGAGACCAAGTTCTAAAAGCCGACACTTACAGTTCATTTCCAGACTTACCTTTTCGGTATTAACTGATGTAAAGAGACTTTCTCCTTGAAAACCAAAAGCAATTTCCTCTAACCAAACCGGAACTTCCTGCTGGGCCTATATAATTAGAAAAATGAATTTAGAGACTTTTCTTTATCAATTAAGAGTTCTATAACTATAGCAAAAAATAATAGTTGCTCAGTTGTTGTGGTTTAAGCACAGCTGACAACTAAGCACCACACAACCACTTGCTCACTCCCCTCCCTCCTCAGTGGGATGGAAGAGAGAATCAGAAGAGTAAAAGCAAGAAAACTCTTGGACTGAAATAAAGACAGTTTAGTAAGTAAAGCAAAAACCATGCACACAAGCAAAGAAAAGCAAGGAATTTGTTCACCACTTCCCATGGGCAGGCCATCTTCAGGAAAGCAGGTCTCCATCATGTGTAACAGTGACTTGGGAAGACAAATGTCATCACTCCATACATCCCCCCGTTCTTTCCTCTTCCCCCAGCCCCTTATATGCTGAGCATGACACCATATGGTATGGAATATCCCCTTGGTCCATTGGGGTCAGCTGTCTCGGCTGTCCCCTCTCATCTCCTTGTGCACCCCCAGCCCACTTGCTGGTGGGGTGGTGTGAGGAGCAGAAAAGGTCTTGGCTCTGTGTAAGCCCTGCTCAGCAGTAATAAAAACACCCCTGTGTTATCAACACTGTTTACAGCACAAATCCAAAACACAACCCGATACCAGCTACTATGAAGAAAACTAACTCTATCCCAGCAGAAACCAGTAAACCAGTACAGTAAAATGAAATCCTAAAGAACAGAAAAAGTTCAGCACTAAGATTTGAAACTTACATCTGAAAGCACTTTAACTAGAGATGGTGCAAGATGGCCATCTGTACTGTTATCAAAGAAGCAAACTGCTTTGCCTGTATTTCCACAACGACCAGTTCGTCCAATTCGGTGTACATACTCTTCAATGGTGGGAGGAAGATCAAAATTAATAACACGTTGAACATTTTCAATATCCAGACCTCTTGCTGCCACTGAAGTTGCCACAAGAACTGGACATTTTCCAGAACGAAAATCCTGAAGAGCTATTTCTCTCTCTCTCTGTTCTCTATCTCTATAAAACAAGCAATAGTTAGAATGGGTATCTCAAAAAAATGCAGTATTGTTTAAGACAAGTTAAAAGGTCATGATTCATGGACAGAAGTAGTTCTCAGGGAAGCTGCGGGGGAAGAACAATCCAAACCACCCACGCACAAACTGCTGATTAACAGTAAGACACAGCAGCTATTTTAACCTAGGATTCTAGAGAAATTGGGGAGGGGGGTGTTGGGGTTTTTTTAAGAATCAGAGACAGTCATATATCAAACTCACGACTTCCCTAAGATCCCCTTGTTAACTGTTTCTTCATGCCATAGTTAGAAGTGCTTTTTCTACCACTTTGTAGCAGGGAGCCAGAATAGCAAAGATGAAGTCTCAGTAGACTCCTGCATAGGCCATTTCTCAGATTTACTAGAAAGTGTGTCCAGTGAACAGTACAGAAATAGCCTTTTGTTTGTAGTCATGAGAGAAAAGTAGATTTGCTCTGGAGTTTGCATTTTTAAAGAATATTTACAGATTATCCAGTACTTAAATACAGTAGATCAGAGTTTAACTCATGTTCTGCGTTGTCCAAATTAGAAGGTTAAAACCAGTGCTCTTTTGAATCTAACACGGGACATTTAATGAAGTCTGGTATGACCACTATTCCAGAGAAGAGCAACTATCCTAACTAACTTCAACTTGAAAAACTCGAGTCAGAAGTCATCGGTATTCATGACAGTTCAGCAGCTTCCATGGAACCAGTTACTCTAAGTATACCTTAACTCACAGAACTGTGTTAAAAACCTCCTCCCACATTAGACAGAATGCGGGGTAGCAATTCAGGTTAGCCAAGAACAGAAAGCCACATCTTCTCAAAATGGCCTTTCACACACCTGTAAAACTGACAGGGCACAGGATACACACAAACATCTTGTATCTGCGTAAGATCATTTTAACCCATCTATAACCTTGATAGTCTGATGTCTATCAGAACACTGTCCAAAATATCCTTTTATAGGCAAGAATTCAAGTCCCTTCCTCCTATTACAAGATGAAAAAATATTTCAAAACTACATTTTTAATGTGCTACAGTTCACTGGGAATCTTAAGATTCAGTTTGTTGCCCTACATTTTGACATTCAAACAAAACACCACAGAACTACATTCCAACTTGCTATGTGAAAGACAGACCATCTTTTTTCATGGGTTTACACCTGAAATTAGCAACTATTTCACCTTGTTCCTAGTATTTGTTCAAATATGCAACACTACTGAGTAGACTACAGACACAAATTCTCCATGCAAGTATTATGACCACGAACACATCAAGGCGGCAGAAATGACAACATCATAAATCTGTATGGTACATGACTCAACTTAGCTTGTCACTTTGAGGAATCCTGTAAGACAGAGTGGAAAGTCCACAAATGTCACTTGAATTTACGAATATTATCTCACCATTAACACCAAAAGGTCTGGCTTTGGTCACACATGATGACAAAAACTGCATAAACAACATCTGATTCTACTGAATTTATTACACACTTTTTTTTAGCAGTAGGCATAAGATTCTCCAGTTCATACACAGCATTTGAAGTGTGGTCAACCAGACAGATGTATATTCAGCAAATGCTGTGAGAACTGGCCTTCAGAAGCACTACATTTTCAGTAGAGCAGAGCTACTGAGGATTACAGGACTGTCTGAAACAAGGCAAGCTAAGTCAGAAAGATATGGCCAAACATAAAATTTCAATAAAAGCCTCTCATAAGATAAAGTATTAAAGTGACTTCCACTTAATAATATTATCTTTTACTTTAAAAATACTTACCCATGGATGCTGGTGGCTGGTATTTTTTCTTGACAAAGAAAGGCTGCAATGTAGTCTGCTTTTTTCTTTTTGTCCACAAACACCATGGTTCGTTCATGGCCTATGTTAAACAAAAGTTCACATCCACTGCAGTTTGAAACCCGATGCATTTTCATTATTCACAGTTGCAGTTACTTATATAAACAACTAATATAAGAATGGGTTTTGAATAAAGTCTTTAAAGTATGATTGTAATTTCCTGGCTGTGTTCAATCCATCAATTTCTAGAACACAGATACCTACGTGAAGACAAATGCATTGTATTTTTCTCCTCAATAAAAGGAGGAAATGAATGTTGTTCTCTGATAGTTATGCACTCCCCTTCCATAGCATGTGGGTAAATGTGGCACATCATTTTGAGTGCTGAACAGCAAGGTATATAGATAATTTTTTAATTCCAGACTCCCTTCAGACAAAAAAAGGAAGAATCCCAGGCATTAAGAAAATACAGGCCCAAATGATCACAGCAGTAGTCTGATGCATCTGTAATCTGGAGATAATACCGCCAGATCCTAAAATACTGTAATTTACCATATTAAAAAACCTAAACATCTGGGAAGCTTGTCTGCTAGTACTCAGTAGAGATGAGACCTTAACAAATAACCATAGCACAGGTATGTCTGACAACACAAAACTCCAAGGTCTGCTCTGAGCACATAACACACAAAACAGAATGGAATCATGACCTGGTCAACAGCAAGAACAGAAGTTTAAAACCAAGAAAAGTTACGTTCCCTGGGAAACAATTCGCAGTAAGAAAAGTTACCTGTGCTTTGTAGAATTTCTATCAGTTTATCCCTCTTGGAATACTGAGGAACCTGAAGAATATTTTGCTGAACATCACTGCAAGCTCCACCCACATGTCCAACAACAACAAATAAATAATGAGTCTTCAAAAATTCTCCAGCCAGCCTTCAAAATAAACAAAAGTGAGTAACATTGTCTATTATGTAGCTTATTTTTGCTGTAAGATCAAGTGACTTCATTTATGTGTAAGCAACCATCACAACAAACATTTGTATCATTCCTCACAAGGCAGAGGATATAAGCAGTCATACAAGCACTTTAAAAAAAGCACAGTCTGTATTGTTTTCTAGACAGCTGTACAAAAACCCTGATCGATAATTATCAACTATTATACACAGAATTATTACATCCCTGCAGCTTTTCATAACATGAACACTGCATTTTCTAGCCATCTCAGAGTTACACACACACACTTGTAACAAAACGGGTTACTGATATGTACGTTCACAGAACTGTTTATGGGGCGCCATTTCATCTAGCTGGAGATACAGGGGAGAATCCCACACAGGACAGAATTCAAAACAGGCTTTCAAGAGACACCATCATCCTTTTTGACTGTCAAAAAAAAGCACAGCTTAAAAACACACATGCCATTACATGGCATTTATTTATCAGCTGTCACAGGCAAAAGTCAAGCTTTGTACAGACAGCACTCCTCCTCAGTTATGCCTTACATAGGTAATCTTATCAGAAGAGAAACAGGATCAAACTTGCCAAAATAGGCAGTTCCTTGGAATGTCCCTTAATACCCAAGAGTTTTACTAAACTGTATTAACTTCTCAATGCAAGAAGTGTGCTTCATGCCCAGTGACACAAAGCAGCTTCCACTGCAGTAACATTCAGATGGTAAACTAATTAACTGAAAACAAGCAATCTCATGTTTTACAAAAAACTTCTAACAAAGAGGAAGGTCTTGCCCTTGAAAGTAAGGGCAAGTTTAAACTTTCTGAAAACAGAATAGTAAACAAAAACCAGGAAGGCAGAGGAGAAAGAAAAGACTCTTTAAAGGGAGAGATAAAGCACCAAATGCTCAACTGAAGTTCACCAGTCAGGTGGGAAATACGTGGTTCTCAGCTCGTGTTCACAGGAAGGGCCTTGGTGATCAAAGGTTTATTTAACAACAGAGACCCAAATTCAGGTACACAACCAAATGGTATGTTAAAATTACATCTGATTACACCCACTGAGTACAAGTGTGGGAGAGTCTGAACCCAGTGGGGCCACAGAAAGCACCTTCTCCTGTACTACCGAAGTAGTATATTGTCCAAAGTTATTTTGATAGCAGAGTATGGGAAAACATTAACTTTTCTGACTCCAGAATCAGAAAGGCAGTAAATCCAGGAAGAAATTGACTCCAGAAAAGAAGGGTTTTCATTCTCTAAAATGAAGACTATCACCTTTAGGCATTCCAGTTTCAAAAGGTTACAAAAATGTTATTAAGCACTTCCAAATCATGACCCAAGCACTCCAGTTTCTGAAGTTTTGCACAAGCACTGGGAAGTCCTGCAAAACTAACACTAAAAAGGTAAATCTGATGTTTGTTTTGGGTTGGTTTTTTTTTGGTTTTTTTTTTTTTCATTTAACAGAAGCAGATAGTAAACATCTTGCATAGTTGAAGAGATCCCCTTTCAGATGGTGGTAGTTACAGTACGCTTTACTAATCCCTCAGTATGTAGCAAAAACACATAGCAAGAGCATTAACCAAAAGACACTGATAAAGACAACAGATCTAGAGATCAACTGATCAAGATTCCTCTCAACACCAAATACCAATTAGAGCATACTGTGCATCTTAAAGGGAGATACAACTGATCTTTTCCCAGTATGCAGTGCAAAGTGAGACCACATTCTTGCATAAACCCAGGAATATGGACCACACTCATGTACAGTATTGTTTGAACACCTCATTCTCAGCTGCAGAAACAAGGCTATTGTTAGTTCACTCATGACCTTCTCTGAATACAAAAAACTCTGTAAAAAAGGTCTTGACTGAGGAACCAAAGCCACAACAGGCAACTGAAGAGTGAGTTTAAAGTGAATTCAATACTACTTAAAACAAAGGTGATTCATCTCCCTTGTCTCAGCTGTCAGTATTAACTGACCGAATGGGAGAAAGCAGCCCATTCTCCTCTTTCATTCAGGACAGCCAACTACTGAAGATGTTTTCTCCCCACCTGAAAGACAATCTTCAAAAAACCTGAAAGGCCAGAAGAATGTTGACAGGATTCGACTCACTAAAGGACCACCATACTTCACTGCAATGCTATGATCCATTTAAATGCTCTCGAATGGTAACATTCTTACTGGTATTTTTCAGTGATACTGTCACAACAGCATCCCTACCACAAAAGCCACCAAAACTATGTCAATTACTCAAACTGAAATGTAAACTCCTCTGATTTATAACTCAGTATTCAGATGCCTGCCTCTTCAAAAGTGGAAACACTGAGTAATTTCCATTCACCTACAGGGAGTGGAGTGTTCTATTCCGCTACTCCCAGGCTCAGCAACTCCACTACTATCTGTTGAAGACTGTTCACTCAGAGTCTGGAAAGCGGAACTTTAGGAGTAATAAGTAGTAAAGCTGTAAGATATATCCTAAGCCCATATGTGGAAGCTTTGAAACTGCTGAAAACAAATAGCAGTTATGCATGCAAATAAGAATTGTGTATCAGAAAGGCTGGTGACTTGAGTTATAATTGGGATGTATATTATAAATTATGTCCTGGTGCCAACAACAGCACTACCAGTGCTGCCTGTGAAACAGCACCATCACTGTTTTTGAGTGTGCACACATGTGGTGTAGGAGGGACAAGAAACGAACAAGGGCAGTATGAGAACTTCTGCGGAAGTGGAATTTATGTCTTCAAACTTCATAAGTTGCTTTAGAGTCCCCAGCTAAATTAAGCAGTTAATCTATGCAAATTACTAGAAGTTCTGTTAACAAAAAGAAGGGAAGTCTTCAGTAAGGAATGTTAACATCATAGCTTTTCACCATATTCTCGAAGATTATAAGCTTTAAAACATAAGGAATGCTATTAGCTTTTCAGACATACAGCGTTACACAAGTACATCCTCATATATACATATCTCTATATATATCTCTCTCCATTTTTACTTTACGTACCTCTGAACTTCTTCAGGAAAAGTGGCACTAAACATTAGTGTCTGCCGTTTGTCTTTCGGTGGCATGCTTGGATTAGAAATCAGCTTCTTCATATCTAACCCAAAACCCATATCAAGCATGCGGTCCGCTTCATCTAGCACCAAGTACTTCACCTTTTGCAAACCAATCTGCAAGTATTTCAGTGAAAGAAAAACTGTATTGGTTCACTGACAGTATGTACAATGTCCTAATTGTCAAAATCCACAATTTATTTATGTCTAGTAGAAGTCAATTATTCACAAATAAAAGCCTAGGTGCATTATGTTTTCTTTGCATCTCAACCTCTTTTTAACTTTTAAAGCTGCACTAATTCTAATAGTATCCGTACACTGCGCCTAAGAACTTGCTTCAGTAAACCAAGATGGAGCCTATAGATTGACTGTTATTCAGCATATCTATTTTGAAATTATGTCTGAGTTTTAGAAAGGTTCTCTCACACAATCCTCACACATTCTCAAAAAACTCCATGTTCTGAAATAATTTATGTCAGAAAGCATTATTAAGGACATTACGACTTGCATTCTTGCAGGCCAAGACTGTCATTTTGACCAGAAGCTTGACTACTACAGAAAACTAATCAGTGCAACATTACTGAGCCACCATTACAACACGCAGCAATTTCAATTTGATACTTGTAAGGGCTGGAAAAATAAAAAAATAAAATACATTACACCTGAAGTTCTTCATATTTTGAATAAAGTAAGTATTAAAAAATTCAAAGGGTTACTATTAGCAAAGTTTAAGACAGATAAAAGCTATTATAGCAAAATAAACAGGACAACAAGTGAAAATGTGCTTTGGAATTTTCCATGAGAACCAAGAGAGGGTTGTAGCATATATTTAAACTATAAAACTTAATTGCCAAGAACACTGCAGCCAGTTTGATTTAGACTGGTATTTTCCAATGGGCACTGAAAGAGACTGAAGAAATCTGGACTCACACCACTTTCAAAAACCTAATGTTATTTAGATATTACAAAAAAAAGCTCACTTGTGTTTTAAGTGCCTGTACAAAGGCAGCATACTGACTGGTTTTCATGGCTTTATGTTTGCTTTTATCAAATTTGAAGACTGAAAACCAGTATGTAAAAAGCTAAGGGTGTTTATGGAATTCAGATTAAGTTTTAAGATCTTACCTTCTCCCTTCCAATAATGTCTAAAAGCCTTCCTGGAGTGGCACATAGTATGTTACAGCCTTGCATTACCTGACGAATTGAGTGGCCTGTTTGTGTACCTCCATAGATCACAACCGGCCTTATACAAGTTCTATTACACAGAAAAAAAAATAATTATATAGATAAGCAAACAGTATTGTTTCATGAAAATATTTTTTTAAATCATCAGATCTACCACAAACCGGCTTAAAGCGGTTCAATTCCTTCATCATACAGTATAGGTTATAACGAAAAGCAGGACCCAAGACCAGAAACTCACTCACTGTAAGCTAAAGTTCCCATTCATACTGCGTAATAGAGGCTGCAGGTGGCTAACTTGGAAAGAACACTTCATTTCACCTGCATTCTTCCCTCTCCCTTCAACTGAGAGTTACTGGCAGTAAGAGTCGAAATAGCATTAGATGATGTCCCCCATTGTATCACATACTTAGAAAAAGCAGAATAACCAAATACGTGTTCTTTTCTTAGAGCTTCAGAAGTAATCTTTCCATACCTTAAAAGGACAGTAGAAATAAAGATACACAGGTGGATCTTTGCAAAGCAACTAATCATCCTGGCCACGCAGTGTGGCACTCGAGCATTAGACTGCAAATCCATTCAAACACCAAACTATTCAGCGCTCTTCCTACTAAGGTTTTTGTTGGATCTGCCAAGTAGAGCTACATCAGACAGTCTCCTGTAGAAAACCAACTCTACGAGCAAGAACTACCTTATGCAGCTGAAGAGCAAGTTTACAAACCTATCTTTATAACCTCCTGCTAAGTTTTCACATGCATGCAATGAATATTTTCATACTCAAATTCAAACTGTCTATTCAGTTTCATATGCAACAACCGTCAATCAGATAAACCTGGTAAAAATTTACCAGGTTTAACTGTAAATTTTCAGAAAACTTTAGTCAAGAATAGAAACAGGCAAGACTCATAACATTTCAACATTTATTCACTATAATTTAATACACATACTTCATATTCTCATTTGTGAACTAAACCAACAAGCTTAAGAATATCATGAATCTGAACTGGGCAATATGAATGCAATTCTTAGGCACAACAGATTCACACCATGATATTCTTAACTGCCCTCCAAGTGCAGGTTATCTTGCTTTTTTACTGCAGGGTAGCTGTAACAGAAACTTTTGAAATACAAAAGGTATTTTATTGTTAAATAACCTGTATCTAGTTTAAAATAGTATAATTAATAGAACCTGCTACACAATTAGAACCATTTTAGAGATTAAGAAGCTATTCTTAGTAACATGCTTAGGAAGTACAGACGCAAATACGATGGTACTTCCCAAAGGCAAAGACAGCCTCTAAGCATAAGTTAGCCCCAACGAGCCAAGGCAAGTCTAATTTAGCCCACCAGATTTTGCATTGAGGACGTTCTCCATTCCACCTCCTAACAGTTGCAAGCCATTACAGACAATAGATTTAATTCTCTTCCTGTGCACTGGTAAAAACTATCACTAAGCAAAAGAAAGATCACTGGCAAACTAGTACAAATGTACTCTCATGCCACATCTAAGGGCTGAATGACAAGTTTAGACCTTTTGTTCTGTTTTGAAGAAGCAGTTAGAAGAACTTGCTTGAGCTGTGAAATTTCTGTCCAAGACCAGAAACACTTGGAAGCACAGTTATCAGAAGCCATCACTGAAACTTAACTAAAACACCCTAAAATATACTTCTATTTTTGTCAAGAGGAAAATAAAAGTAGGTATAAATTACATAAGGCAAGCTAAATTTAAGTTACCGCATCTAAGAAATTAAAGATCATGTGACAAAATTTTAATACTTATCTCCCCTTCAAGCTAGAGTAAGCTGCTTCTCTCCACTCGCACCAGTACCAGGAAGATTAGGTGTTTAAATCCCTAGCCATACAGTTAGAAATCTACTAGCCAGTATTACCATCTAAATTCAAGTATTCGTAGTCATTCAACTGACACAGAAAATTTTTTTGAAGTCTTTATGAAAAAAATCAAGCGCTGCTGATTCAAACCAAGTAATAATCAGTACCAGACAACAGTGTAAAAGCTTACCCATACACAAATTTCCTTGCTTCTAGGAAGATCTGATTTATCAGTTCTCTAGTTGGGGCAACAATAATACATTCTGGTTCCTGCTGCTCTTTAAAGCTACTGGCAGTTACGCCATCTCTCATCATGTGGGCCACAATCGGTAGAAGAAAAGCTGCCTAAAAAAAAAGCATCAGTATTTATGCTGTTTATCCTTAAAGCTTTCATCAATCATGTATCAATCTTAATGCTAGAATGATACAGCACATTATCAACTTCAAGGAAACCAGACTGCAAAAAGATTAACTTGAACACACCACAGAAGATTTAAGCTTCTCTTTTTTTAAGAAGCATGGAAGTATCTCCCTGGACCTTAAGAGTCTAGTAATGCACAAACACATTCATGGACTAGCTCAATTTTGGGTTCTTCATGCAGTTCCACACACCATGTTGACATATACTGATAATTACATACCCCAGGGTCAAACACCCTCTTTAACATTTACTTACAAGTTTTACATTATCATCAGTAAACTTCTAACGTAACCACATATCATGGCACAGGCCCAACTGCAGCAGAGCACCAGGCAGTCACTTGCTCATTCCCCCAGCCCCAGTGGGATGGGAATGAGAATGGGAGACAAAGGCAAAACCTCATGTGGCTGAGATAAAGAACAGTTTGCTGGGACAACAAAGGGAAAGGGCAACACACAATACAGTTTCTCTCTCAACAACTGTACAGCTCAGACAGCACACTCAGACTTGTACCAAAGATGGACTGTCCCTGAGCCATGAGACCCAGAGTCATGTGCTACTCCCCACTAGCCTCCTTTAATGCTGAGCATGATGTCACATGGCATGGAGTCCTGCACTTTGGTCATGACAACCCCAGGCAGCGCTACAGGCTTGGGGCGGAGTGGGTGGAGAGCTGCCTGGCAGAGAAGGACCTGGGGGTACTGGTTCACAGCCAACTGAACATGAGCCAGCAGTGTGCCCAGGTGGCCAAGGCGGCCAACGGCATCCTGGCCTGCATCAGGAATGATGTGGCCAGCAGCAGTAGGGAAGTGACTGTCCCCCTGTACTCCGCTCTGGTGAGGCCGCACCTCGGGTACTGTGTCCAGTTTTGGGCCCCTCAATATAAGGAGGACATTGAGCTGCTAGAGCATGTCCAGAGAAGGGCAACAAAACTGGTGAAGGGATTGGAAAACAAGTCTTACGAGGAGCGGCTGAGGGAACTGAGGTTGTTTAGTCTGAAGAAGAGGAGGCTGAGGGGAGACCTGATCACTCTCTACATCTACCTGAAAGGAAGCTGTAGTGAGGAGGGTGTCAGTCTCTTCTCCCAAGTAGCAAGCAACATGACAAGAGGGAATGGCCTCAAGTTGCATCAGGGGAGGTTTAGGTTGGATATTACGAAAAACTTCTTCATGGAAGGAACAGACTGTCCAGAGAGGTGGTTGAGTCGCTGTCCCTGGAGACATTCAAAAACAGTGTACACGTGGCACTCCAGGACATGCTCCAGTAGGCATAGTGGTGTTAGGTTGACGGTTGGACTTGATGATCTCGGAGGTTCTTTCCAACCTTAGTGATTCAGTGATCCCCTTTGGCCACTTTGGGTCACCTGTCCCGGCTGTGTCCCACCCCAGCTTCTGGTGAAAACTAACTCTATTCTAGCCAAACCCAGGACATCATGTATTACCATTCTCCAGACTACTATAACAGCAGATCAGTTTGCAACACTGCTGCATCAGAATCCTTACTTCAAAGTAAGACTAGTTACTCCCAGAAGAGAATCTGTACAGCAGTCCCAAAAGCATTCAGAATATTTGTAGTATAAGACTGGGACATTTCCCCCTTTGCAAGCAGAAGTGTTTTTTTACCAAACAAGTAACTAATAAGCCACAAAACAACAAAGCTATAATTCCACGCTATACTTAACAACAAAAACCTTTACTTAATATCAGAGAATTCTAGAATGGTTTGTTGGAAGGGACCTCAAAGATCATCTAGTCCCAACCCCACTGCCATGGGCAGGGACATCCTCCACTAGACAAGGTTGCCCAAAGCCCCATCCAGCCTGGCCTTCAACACTTCCAGGGAAGAGGCAGCCACACCTTCTCTGGGCAACCTGTGCCAGTGCCTCACCACCCGCACAGGGAAGAATTTCCGCCTAATGTCTAATCTAAATCTCCCCTCTTTTACTATAAACCCATCACCCCTTGTCCTGTCACTGCACTCCGTCACTGATAAACAGCCCCTCTCCAGTTTTCCTGTAGGTCCCCTTTAGGTATTGGTGGGCTACAATTAGGTGTCCCCAGAGTCTTCTCTTCTCCAGGCTGAACAAGCCCAACTCTCTCACCCTGTCCTCATAGGAGAGGCGCTCCAGCGCTCTGATCAACTTCGTGCCCCTCCTCTGGACTCGCTCCAGCAGCTCCATGTCTTTCCTGTACTGGGGACGCCAGAGCTGGAAGCAGTACTCCAGGTGGGGTCTCACCACAGCAGAAAGGCAGAATCACCAACAAAAACACACACACAATGCAGGAAGAAACCTCAACTTTCAACTGCTGAGGTTTTTTTCTCATCAGCAGTTTCTATGACTGCCTATACATTTGAATCTGTATCTGCAGCCCTGAAGACTGGCCTGCTGTATCAAGACACTAGTTCACTGAAATTAAAAAGAAATTCAACCCAAAGATCCAACAACCCATCCATTGTTCATATCTGTGCTTAATACTACACCTGCCACTGCAGTGCATATCAAATCAGTACACTAGATGTGAGGCATCTGGTGTGATGTTAATTTGGAAGACTGAGGCATTTACCTCAAAGTTCAAGGTCATGCACTTCCAGTAGTATGAATATTACAAAAAATACTTACAGTTTTTCCCGATCCTGTCTGGGCACATGCCATTAAATCCCGTCCTGCGAGTATAATAGGAATGCTGTACTTCTGCACTGGAGTAAGTTTAGAGTATCCAGCTTTAGCAATATTCATGTTTAAAGTGTGAGAGAGGTTAGCTTCTTCAAAAGCCTGTAAGAGAAAAAAGGTATTAATAGTATGCAACCACAGAAGTTAAAAAACTAAGGTGCCTACCATAAGATACAGACATTCAAATTCTAAAAAGTATTAACTTTCTAGGGAGTCTTACCAGTCATCTAGATTGCCAAGGTTCCTACATGTAAAACCCCCAAAGGTTTCCTCAGCCTCAGGCCATTCAAGTAGTTTGCAGGATAGCAAAGGCCTTCAGCTGGTCTTACTACCTTTGAGAGAAAACTGCTCAGAAGCCATGTATCTGGATACAAGGAGGTAAACTTACATTACGGCATGCTACGAAAACCAACTAAAACTCTTCGGTTTCATTTCACATAGAAGATACAGATTTAGACTCTGTGCTAACCTAAGAAGGGGAGCTAAAGCAACATCCCCACCCAGGACCAAAAAGTACTGCAGATAAAATCAACTTCAATGAGAAAACCTTTCAGAAGATGGATGGGGGGAAAAAAAACCTCTGCATCTTCACTTCAACAGGTGCTACTACACCTTCTGCCCTTCTTTCTCATTCTTTTCCCTAAAAATAGCTTCTTTTTTTAAATACTAGCCACTTGGGATGGAGTAGAAGCAAAGCTTCATGTTGCTTTTAAACAATAAACTGCAACCACAGAAAACAGGGCTAAAAATTATTTCACCTCTCTGGCCAAACAAAACAGATGTTCGTTTACACTGTTAAAAGATCCCCCAAGTAACAGTCTTCAACAAGATGACCCTATCAGCCTTGCTAGAAACTGCTGCCAAAGACCTCTCTCTTTCAAGATCTGAACTGGTACTTTTCTGCAATTTAAGGACTATACTTCCTGTCCATCCAGAATTACTTTGGGCCATTTCTGTAGTTTCTCAATGTAATTTCGAATTTAATTTGTATCGTTCAAATGGGCAGCATCTCCTTCCAACATAGTATCGTCTGCAAGATTCAAAAGCTTTAGTAATATTTTCATTAGCAGTCAATACTAGACTCAGAATACATCCTTGCAAAATCACACTCAACATAAACCCTGAGATTAATGAGTTCACTAACCAGTAATGGTGCTGGAGGGTCAAGTCCTGACACTTCGACAACGTTTTCATCATACTTGTTAAAATTAATTCCTGTCTGGTAACGTGCAAAGATGGCTTGCTCATCTTCAGGTGGAGGAGGGGGCACGTAAGTCACCTTTGGACCTTAAGAACACAACCACTCAAGTTCATGAACAATATAAAGCAAACTTAATTTAAAACTATTTTAATTATGGAGCTGTTGAAGTCATGCTCAGTGGGACGTCTTTTAGACTTCTCTCAACTTTCCAGGAAGACAATAAATTTCATAAGTGAGTTCTGTTAGAACTCAGTTTTATACTACTAGACCTAGAACTCACAAGGTCAGACTTTCGTGAAGCATTCTTGTCTCGCATTTGCTCAAGGACCTTACTTTGAAGAACTACTAACAAAAATTAAATTAGGCTCTACTTTACCACCATGCAAAACCCAATTCTACCACAAAAACTCTTTACACCGTAAGTTACCCTATTCAACAACAATGCATTTATCAATACACAAGAATAAAATTGTTCTGTCTATGGCACTACATTTATATTGCATTGCTTACGGTATTTTTCAAGATAATAAACTCAGAAATAGAGAATTAATTATTTAATGCTCAGTAAAATGTTAGCAGCAGAAGCCGTCTCACAGGGGCCTCAAATGAGGAAGAATCAGGAATGAAAATAATTCATACCAAAGTCAGGACTTCACTATTTGGCTTTTTGCATTACAAGAGTAAAAGAAAGGCAAAATAAGGCTAAAGTAATTTGCAAAAACCACTGCAGGTAAGGAAACACTGTAAAAGATTGTCCCAACTGATACTTTCAATAGATGTCAGAAACTCATTATTCAGCATACATTTCAACCTCATCTCCTGCACATACAAATCATTAAATTCTACTTGCTGACTTGCACTCTGTAAAACACATCAAGACTATTTTCCAGAAATAGCATCCCAAATGCTGTAGCATCTGAAACTGAGAATCTACTGTTCTTTCATGGTTTGTTTTAATGACTATAATCACTTAGATGCCTACGCTATTGCCAATTAAGTTCTCTAACTTGTGTTTCAAGTAGATAAACTTTAGAAAGAAATAGCAAGCAACACAGGAATTCTACAGTAGCCCATTCTGAAAAGTTAGCCTTTATTTAGATGAGAACAATCACAGCATTGCCCAGTAATTTAAAGATGAACAAAGTTTAAACATACTGAGTTTAACAGGATTTGCTTGGCCACTCATGTTATACGAGCAGTTTTGAGATGGTTATGCAATTATCCCTACCTCTACCTTCTTTTTTACCCGATTACTTCCAGCAACTTTAAATACGAGAACGGTCCTTGAGTTAAAAGCAGATTAAAATTGGCACGTTACTTTTGAAGAACCTACTTACCTCTTTCAGAACCTATTTCTTCATTGCATTCTTTGTATGCTGCTGTTAAAGAAAGCATTCCAAAGTTAATTGCTTTTAGGGAAAAAAGCTCAATTGAGAGAAAATCTAAACAAGAACCCTAATGAAAAACTCCTAAACGCACTTAGAAAATTCAACAGTGGATCCTGATATGATTGGTAGAATGAGTGGAAATATTTAGATAAGCTTAGTTACAAAAAAAGCCACACGACAAAGGCCCTATATTTGGTTTTTAAAGGGCAGGAAAAAAGGGTATCAGAACACCGAGCTTAGCATGACCTCATGGTAACAACATGAAGGAACTAAACCCAGCATCTTGCCGCAGGACTTCACAAACCAGATCCGGTCCTCACTTGACTTGTTTTAAGTCCCCTATCATCAAATCAAACACAATCATCCCAGATCATGAAATGACCATCACAACACATCCAGATAAAGCAAATCGTATCTCTAAAGACAATCAAGAGAAATGATCCCTTCTAAACTCAGCGCATGCTTTGCAAGGGCAGATACAGTTATCTATATTCACTTGGGATGAATCATGAGCAAAAAAAAAAAAAAGCATCTATAACAAGAAATTAAAATGCCAAACAAATGTCAGTTTTATAATTTTGTTTTAACTCTTAAGTGAGGTTTTTTTCCCTAAGAACAGCTAAACAAAATATTGTGAACAACAAGATATTCATACTGTTTACAGTTACATCATCTTGGTTTTAAGAACCATTCAAACTTTCCTCAAAATCCAGAGATACTCGCTTTACACAATATAACCAATTCTAAATAACTGAAGAGCCATTGTCATAAACTTCAGTGTCATCACACTAATTTTCCAAGAGTTAGGAGAGAATTTGAATCAGAAGAGAAAACTATCCTGTTATTTCATAGAATGATTTGGGTTGGAAGGGACCTCAAAGACCATCTAGTTCCAATCCCCCTGTCATGGGCAGGGACATCCTCCACTAGACCAGGTTGCCCAAAGCCCCATCCAGCCTGGGCTTCAACATTTCCAGGGAGGGGGCATCTACAACCTCTCTAGGAAACCTGTTCCACTGCCTCACCACTCTCATAGTAAAGAATTTCTTTTTAATATCTAATGTAAATCTCCCCTCTTTTAGTTTAAAACCATTACCCCTTGTCCTGTCACTACACTCCCTCACTGATAAACAGCCCCTCTCCATCTTTCCTGTAGGACCCCTACCAGGTACTGGAAGGCTGCTGTAAGGTCTCCCCAGAGCATATACTATATGCTTACACAGTACCTCTAATTGCAAAAAGCATAGCTGTTTTAAGAAAAGTCAGCATAGCTCAACCTTCATTACCTCTACAAACTCCAACAGTGACTTGACTGCTATTCAGAGATGGAAGCAGCACAGCCTAGCAGTGTTTACTGTGTTCCTTCACTAGACCCAGACACATTCTCTTACTATAAAAGGACATACTTCCAATGCAACAAACCACTCTTTAGGAAGAATTATCTTTCCACATGAAGCTCTATACAGACTAGTGCAACTGTTGCCTACCCGTGTCCGTAACAGTCTTTACAAACTAACACTTTGTACAACGGTCACGAAAAAAGGAACTACTATCCTGCATTAGGAATGCAGTTACACCCATTATGAGTATTAGCGCGTTGCCTCTATAAACACTTAAGTTTCTGAACATCATTATTTGAACTAAAAATCTGAAAACCTTAAACTACATCAGATACAGGCAAATCTTTCGATATTAAGGAGCACTTCTGAGAACACATACTAATCATTGTGTATCTTCTACAGTGAACAATTCTTTTACCAGTATCATACAAAAACACTGAGAATATGAGCCATCCACTAGCCCTTATACTAGTTTAATGGTATTTCTGATTTGAATTATGGGACTTCTGTGAGTGATAGATCACTAAGTTCTAGGTAGCACACTACATACAAGTTACAGTAGCATCATCAGCAAAGGAAGATAGGACAATGAAGGAAAAATCCTTTGTAAACAGAAAAAAAAGAAAAATACATTAGAGTGAAGTCATCAGGAAGAGCTGGCCTCTCAGAGCTACAAATGTTACTTGTCAGCCTGCACAAATCTAAAACAATACTTCTGTCTTTTGGGCAGGGGGAATGTGTGGAAAAAGTCTATAGAGCGACAGTTTCAAAACTGAGCAATTTCTTAAAGGCTTGCTTTGCTTTCCTGTGCATTGTCTGACCCAGCAGCAGTAGGACCAAGAGAAGAAAAATTACAGAAGACAACAGCTTTGAAAATCCAATTACTAATATTTAGCAAAATTACAAACGTATCTTGTCTGGGCATGCAAGCAAGCTACCAATCATTTGCAATAGGTTCTTAATTCAGACACGGAGAACAATCACAGTGACAGCATTTAGCAAAGCTAAGAAGGTACTGCATTGCCACAAGTTGTCCCACTCTGCACTGCGCTGGTGCAGCCTCATCTCTAGTACCGTGTGCAGTTTTGGGCATCACAGTACAAAAAGGACATAAAACTATTGGAGAGCGTCCAAAGGAGGGCAACCAGGATGGTGAAGGGTCTAGAGGGGAAGAAGTATGAGGAGAGGCTGGAGTTCCTTGTTTTGTTCAGCCTGCAGGAGACCTCATCACAGTCTGGTCACCCTCTGGTGACCAGCAACAGAACCTGAGGGAACGGCATGAAGCTGTGACAGGGGAGGGTGAGGCTGGAGATCAGGAAAAGGTTCTTCACCCAGAGGGTGGTCGGGCCCTGGAACAGGCTCCCCAGGGAAATGGTCACAGCATCAAGCTTGGCCGAGTTCAAGAAGTGCCTGGACAGCGCTCTCAGTCATCTGCTCTGATTGGGCTGGTCCTGTGTGGAGCCAGGAGTTGGACTGATGATCCTTATGGGTCCTTTCCAACTTGGGATATTCACTTGGGATATTCTATGGTTCTATGATTCTACATCACCAATGAGGAAATCTGAAGGTTCACCACAGTACTAAAAAGTCTCACCTGTGCAACCTCCAAATGCTTCTCTTCCTCCAGAGCCAAGAAAAATGCCAGACTGAGGTCTGTCTCTTTGCTCATCTTTAATACCTGGAAGTAACACAGCATAGTGGATATCCTATCTAAGATTAGTATAATGAAATATTATGCTTAAAGCTAATACTATTTACTCCAAAACCTCTCCAGTGCAACAGTCCCAACAGATTCTCTATAACGCCAACCTATGTTGTATTATTCCCTTTGGTACCATTTCTCAAAGGCACCATCCACGTTCCAAAACACAGCTCAAGGAGAGATGCTGTTTCAGAGCTTTCACTTTGTACCTGTAGTTCTCCAGGAACAAGCAAACCCAGAAAGAATGACCAAATGTATGCTGTTCCCAGACAAACCAGTCAATATAAAAAAAACTTACCCACACTTCGTCCAAAGCCACCTGGAAATCCTTTAAAGCCACTGTTTTGTGAACTAGAATCTTCTACAACTTTCCTTTCTTGAAAGCCTGCAGGTACAGCAGAGCATACAACCTAGTTTGCCCAATTCTCAATGTGCAGATCAAGTGCCTTTTACTTGGCAAATTTTCTTTGCAGTCCTTACTTTATGAATTTAGATAAAATGTACAATAAAACCAAGTAATTTGCCTAAACATATGAAAAAAATGAAGACATGTTTTTTGCCAAAAAGTATGAAGTTCTCCTGCCGTATTGCTTCCTGCAAGAAGCAAATCAAACATTAAGTCTTGAAGTATTTGATGTTACATGCAGATATGCTATATAAGCTACTAACTTTCAAATCTTTGGTTGCAATGCAGATCAATTCAGTACCCTGGTTGAGTCACAGGACAACTGACAGCATTTGTGCTTTCTCAGTTTTAATAACCAGTACAGTGAGGCAGTTTCACGTCTGCTGTGTCCTTTGGAGCCAGGATTTGAAAACCTGCCTTTCCGATCTATCAGTTTGGGGTTTTTTTTTTTCATTACTCAGAAATGCTTATTCAGTTGCTTGGGACAGGCAGTGCCACATACTAACTGTATTTTTATTTCTAATCCCTTTCCGTAGTCGCCTTCCTGATGGGGAGGGAGGGGTAGTGAGCAGCCACATACATAAACAAGGTATTTCTCATTTTAAATCAGTTTTAGATGTTGTCTAAGTTCCCAGCAGTCAACTTACATTGTCATTTATTCCTTAGTCTTTATTCTTCAATGAAACACCTGTTCTATCATCTTGTAATGACAAAGAGCATCTTATTCTAAAAGAGACCTAGAAGTTCTCCTACCACAGCATCTGTAGCTCCTTCTCCACCAATGCTTGGTGCATAACAATTTATATGCAATTTGAGTTTTTCCAATTTTTTTTTAAAAAAACATCTTACAGCTCACATGCAAAAGACAGTAGAGATATAAACATCCATAAATAGTACAGACACGTTTTGTGTTTGTGTGGCAAGGTTTTGGTAGCAGGGGGCCACAGGGGTAGCAGTTTCTGCAAGAAGCTTCTGCAAGAAGCTGCTGGAAGCTTCCCCTTTGTCCAACAGAGCCAATGCCAGCTGGCTCCAAGATGGACTCGCCGCTGGTCAAGGCCGAGCCCTTCAGCCACAGTGGTGGCACCTCTGGGGTAACAGAGTTAAGAATGAAAAAAACAACTGCGGGAGCTTTTGCAGCCAGAGAGAGGAGTGAGAAGATGTGAGAAACTCAGCAGACATCAAGGTCAGTGCAGAAGGAGGGGGAGGAGGTGCTCCAGGCGCCAGAGCAGAGATTTCCCTGTGGTCCCTGGAGAAGACCATGCTGAGGCAGCCTGTCCCCTGCAGCCCATGGAGGAGGGGTGATGGGGTGTAGAAATTCCACCTGCAGTCCATGGAGGACCCACGCCAGAGAACATCAAGGCACCTGAAGGAGGCTGTGACCCCATGGGAAGCCCACGCTGGAGCAAGTCCCTGGCAGGACCTGTGGCCCCGTGGAGAGAGGAGCCCATGCTGGAGCAGGTTTGCTGGCAGGACTTGTGACCCCGTGGGGTACCCACACTGGAGCAGTCTGCTCCTGAAGGTCTGCACTCCGTTGGAGGGACCCACGCTGGAGCAGTTAGTGAAGGATTGCAGCCTGCGGGATAAGTTGGAGAAGTTGGTGGAAGACTGTCTCCCCCACACTGGAGCTGGGGAAGAGTCCTCCCCTGAGGAAGGAGCAGCAAAAACAACATGTGATCAACTGACCGTAATCCCCATTCCCCTGTGCCGCTGGGGGTGGGGGGCAGTAGGGAGAGATTGGGAGTGAAGTTAAGAAGGGAGGGGTTGAGATCTGGTTTTATTCCTCACTGCTCTACTCTGTGTTCTGCTTGGTAATAAATTGGATTAATTCCTCTCTGTCTGGTCTCTTTTACCCAGGACAGTAATTGATGAACAATTTCCTCGGGTCCTTATCTCAACCTGTGAGTTGCTCATTATACCTTTTCTCCCCTGTCGAGTTAAGGAGGGGGAATGACAGAGCGGCTTTGGTGGGCACCCGGACTCCAGCCAGGGTCAACCCACCACAAGACCTTACATACAGGTTGTGAGTTACTCTGCAACTGCCAGAGAGTCTATGGCAGAACTCTTCATTGTCATTCCACAGCACCACCAAAGCTCTGCTGCCTGCTTACTCAAAGAAGTCTAGCATTCTGCTACCATGGCATCAATGGGTGTCAATCCAAGAGATGCAGAAATGGTGTAAATTGTTTTGAAAGAATAAACCTAACAACTTCAAGTGGCTCCACAGCTGCTCCACAGGTCAGAAATTTTAACATGCCAGAAGAGGACTGCAGTTGCCATTTTCCTGTTTCATAACCAGTCCAAACTACAGCCATAGAACTATCTAGACTGACAGGATATGATACTAGCTTCCACTGCCCCGTGTGCTTCCAATAGCATCTGGTGGAAGCATAAGCAGCAGTACCACCAAACAGCCAATTACTAACATTTCCAATGTGCACTGCACACAAGAGTGGCACTCATTATTATAAGCAAGGATTAAATACTGTTTTAGGGATACTAAAGAAAGGAAGTTTTTAGGTCTTCTACAGAAGACCACTGGCATATTCCCTCACATGGCATAAACGTGAATACATTCAGTTGCTTTTTATACTACGTTATGACTCAACAAAATTATCAAAAATATACCCCTCTCCAGGGAGAATGGAGTCAAAGCAAGAGGTAAATAAAAAATTCATTTTAGATGTAGAGTCCTACCTTCTGGCAAATATGATGGGATATTTTACGCTGTGCAGTTAAAACTAAGGAGTGATATTGAGTGTCTACATCATGCAGAAATAAGGATTGGTATTACCCTCCAAATCATAAATACTTATTTGGCTCTGATACAACAAAACTGAGTACCTGAATAGGGAAAATTTAATGCATCAAACACAATCACTAGAATAACAAACGGTCCAGAAAATTACCTCTGTTTGCGAAATTCCTTCCACTACCAAATCTATTCATTGGTTGACACTGTCTGTTCAGAGATTCATCAGTATCTATAATTGGAAAAAAAAAGAATCAACATAACTTTCAGAGCTATCTTTGACTTCAGGGTAGGCTTTTGGCTTTGGGTGCGGGAGGGGGTGTTGTGTGAGTTTGGGTTTTTTAAAACTCAACAGTGAAACTACAGAATCATTCTGGCTGAAAGGGACCTCAGGTCTGCAGTCTACCTCCCACTCAACAAAAAAACACCATGTGAAAAAGCTGTTGTTTTATAAGAAAACTAATTAAAATTACAAACCTTATGACAAGTGTTAACTACTGTCTTCCATAAGGAACAGCACCACTCAGCAACAGTACTGCTACCAACACAGTAAAATTTGAGTTTCCAGAACCTACTCTGACACCAGTTGCAAGGTCCTCCATTCTAAATGTTTTGTCCAAAAGCAAAGCTCAATCATCCCCAAATCTACAAATTTTAACCATGCACCCTACCTTTACTCCTATAATACCCTCCAAAATGATTCTGCGTATGTTGACCTCTGTTAGGTCTTCTAAGAGCACCTGGAAAACAAGAAAGCAAGGCTTTTGAGATGGTCTCCCATAACATCCTCATATACAGACCGATGAAGTACAGCCTATGTGAGGACTGAAAGTAGGCTGAACCACTGGGCTCCAAGGGCTGTGATCAGCAGCACAAACTCCAGTTGAAGGCCAACCACTAGCAGAGTATCCCACTGACTGATACTGGGGCCAACACAGTTTATCCTTCATTCATGATCCAGCTCATAGGACAGAATGCACCCTCAGCAAGTCTGCAGACATAAAAAACTGGGACACAAGACAGGGCTGTGTTTCACTCATAGGAAATTCAAACACATAAGCAGTTATAAACACATGGAGAATCTGCTCTATGAGGAAAGACTGAGGGAGTTAGGACTTTTCTCCCTGGAGAAGAGAAGGCTCAGGAAGGACGTCATCACAGTATTCCAGTACTTGAAAGGTGACTATAAGGAGGATAGGTGCTCTCTTTACAAAGAGCCACCATGGAGAAGGCAAAGGGCAACAAGTAAAAGTTGCACTGGGAAAGGTTTCATCTTGATAGAAGAAAGATATTTTTTACAGTGAGAACAACTATTCACTGGAACAACCTCCCTTCCTCCCCAGGGACATGGTAGAGTCCCCATCATTTGAGATTTTCAAAATTATATTGGACAGGGTGCTAGATAATCTCATCTAGGCTTTCTTTACCACGAAAGGTTGGACCAGGTGATCTTTCAAGGTCCCTTCCAACCTGGGCCACTCAGTATACCAGCATAATTATTTTAACACATTGTGGTTAGCACAAAAGTTTAGGTTGTTCTTCCACAGTTGGATCGACTGAATTCTATGAGCTCAAAATTTTTACCTCAGATTGAATTTTACTACAGTTAAAATATCTTCAAGTAGTCTTAAAGACCATTCTTAAGTTCAGAGGCTACAGCGAGAACATTCCGACTGTACCGTTCTAAGAAAAATCTGTTTCCTGATCTGACTATTGTAGAGTCATCCAAAATAAACCCTGGGGCAAATGACCTTCAGCAGCAGTGCTGGCTTGGCATATTTAAAATTTCGTCTTCTGTATCTTAACATCTTTGAACTTCTATATCTAAAATTTCTGTTAAAGTTTATAAAGGCATCATCTTCACTAAAACAAGACTGCTTTACGGAAACTTGTTATCAAACATCAGTATTTTGTCTTGTGGTTTTTGTTGTTTTGTTTTTTTTTTAATGTACCTAAGTTTCTGTTCAACAACTTCATCTGACTTTTTCTTATTTTCAACATAATTATTAGACAGGACCTCCCTAGAACAGCTCAACATTGCATTTAACATTTATTTTCAATACTGGTCATGTTTAGAACAGCCTGTTTTGGAAATGTTTGTGAGGTAACAGGTATTGACTCTCATTAAAAGCTATGTGATGTATTCAACACATTAACTGCAGTAAATAAAGAAGGGTTGAGGGTTGAAAGGGAAGCCTACTCATTAGTTAGCCGTCTAATTTGATGCTGTTTACTACATGGGGGATGCATGAAAATATCACAATGATAATATTGTGGTTCCTCTAATCTTCTAACCTGTTCAAGGGATCAACTCCCCCACGTCAGTAAAATCAAAAGTGCCTTTCACATACCAAATGAGCCCACATTTGGAGTGAAGTCAGACGAGGGGCCATTTGGTCTTTCAGGGAAGCAAGCCTACAAAAAGAAAAAAAATGCAGATCATGTTAACCCCAGGCCAAGCAAAGTATATAAAACAAATGCAGTTGCAGTTGCTAACTCTTGCAGGAGAAAGAAGTTGCCTTCTGCAGCTTCTGAAATGCAGTCTCTCGGATTCTTTTGTTCACTCCAGTTTATTACACGTCAGTATACTAAATGGCATACTGTTTGCATCAAAATGTCATCAAAACTGCATTATACATGGCTGACGTGGAGTTAAGGAAGTTTATTTTGCCTTCTGTAACTGATTTATGGATGCATCATCTTTGTCACCTTGCCAACAAAGCGTTGAATATAAGAAACATTTATTGTTCAAAACAATACTATAATCTCTTAAAGTATTTTTCTTTTCCAATCTTTCAGATTGTTTGTATTGTGAATAAAAACCTGATTTCATTTCTAAGGTTTTACTAGAGGACACTTACAGAGTACCTTAAAGGAAATACCTGAATTATGTCGATTCCGGTTTATTTAGTCAAAGATTCAGATATTACATTTGAAACAACTCAGAATAGTACCTAATTTTCACATTTTACTTCTACGGTCAGTTTTATATCCAAAGGCCATGTTTAACTTTCTCCTGTTTAATACAAGTCAGACACGTACTATTAAGCCAAAATACCAGCTGAGTAACTTCGCAGGACTACCAAATCTTTTACTTCAAGACTCTGCTTTTTCAATTATTACTCAGCTTTCACACTTCTCAATGTGACTAGCAACAACTACAGAAAATTAAACCCAAAGTGGTAAAATTACTATTCTGAAAGCATATGCTGGAGTTTCTTCTTTTGGCAACCTTCCTTTTAGCCTTATACATCCATCAGGATAAGCCATTCACCTCTCTCCTCTTCCTCACTGTTCCTCAAGGCTGAATTTAAGTGTACTCTAAGACCAGTGGCAACAATCAAAAATCCATTATATTCTCCTAAAACTTACTGCAGTTTCTTCCAATACCAGTATTCACTCCAAAGTAGCAAAATACTATTCTGTACTTCTCTGTATCTTATCCTTCATTTCACATCAAAGCACTTTGCTGCTATGTTAAAAAAAAATGATACTCAACAGAAGGCATTTCTATACAAGATTTAGCTCAGAACTAGGCCAGGCCTCACAGTAGGTACCTGATGTCACCCTAGTTCTGCTATGAACTCGAGAACTGTATTTTAATAATTATTCTCACCTGCCACCAAACTCTTTAAGCTGCACACAGTTTTAACAACTTAAACGTACTACATACTGACCTAACTGTAGCTTTTGCCCTGCCAGGAATTTAAGTCAAGAGTAACTTCCACAAGCAGCCGTTTACAGTTTAAGTGAGCTGGGTTTGCAAACACTGTAGTAGCCCAGCTCACTTGTGAGGGGCAAAAGCAGAGTAGAGTCAACTTACAGAAGCAACGTAAAACAGCAGATCTGAGAGGAAGCAACAGTTCCACCTATTTCTGGATATCTGATAGCTTCCTGAGAGCTTGGGAAGGGAGACTGGGAACTATCCAGATCCAGAAACACAGCTGCTACATAATCCCAGTCAGGATCCATGAGCCTCTTTGTTTTACTTCCTTAAAATGCTGGGTATTAAAAACACTTTCTATATACACAGCAAAACGATTGAATGCCTTTAGAGAATACACTGACCACCTTGACTTTAGAAGACAACAATCATCAGAGAAGGCGGAGCTACTGAATGCATTCTTTGCCTCTGTCTTCACCGCTGCAGACTCACCTCCATCCCGGGAAAGGTGATGGAACAACTTGTCCTTGGCACTGTCTCCAGGCACATCAAGGACAAGAAGGTTATTGGGAACAGTCAGCATAGTTTTACCACGGCAAAGTCACGCTTGACCAACCTGATAGCCTTCTATGAGGATGTAACCAGGTGGATGGATGATGGAAGGGCAGTGGATGTGATCTTGACCTCAGCAAGGCATTTGACCTAGATAGGTTGGAGAGCTGGGCGGGGAGGAACCTGATGAGATTTAACAAGGACAAGTGTAGGGTCTTGCACCTGGGAAAGAAGAATCCCATGTGCCAGTACAGGTTGGGGACCGAGCTGCTGGAGAGCAGTGTAGGGGAAAGGGACCTGGGGGTCCTGGTGGACGGAGGGATGACCATGAGCCAGCAATGTGCCCTGGTGGCCAGGAAGGCCAATGGCATCCTGGGGTGCATTAGAAGGGCCGTGGTCAGTAGGTCGAGGGAGGTCCTCCTCCCCCTCTATTCTGCATTGGTGAGGCCGCATCTGGAGGATTGCGTCCAGTTCTGGGCCCCTCAGCTCAAGAAGGACAGGGAACTGCTAGAGAGAGTCCAGCGCAGAGCCACAAAGATGATCAAGGGAGTGGAACATCTCCCTTATGAGGAAAGGCTGA
>VWZZ01007115.1:110197-178093 GCA_013399095.1 Psophia crepitans
TCGAGCGGCAGAAACTGGCAGGCGGCCTGTTCCGTGCGAAAACGAGCGAAACAGCTGAGTGCTGTCTGATGTGCAGGAACGGCGTGCAAGCCATTGAAACCCGGGGAGCGGTATGGAGCTGCGGCAGGGCAGGGTGAGGTTGGAGATCAGGAAAAGGTTCTTCACCGAGAGGGTGGTCGGGCCCTGGAACAGGCTCCCCAGGGCAGTGGTCACCGCCCCGAGCTGGGCTGAGTTCGAAAAGCGCCTGGACAACGCTCTCAGTCATCTGCTCTGATGGGGCTGGTCCTGTGTGGAGCCAGGAGCTGGGCTGGTGGTCCTTACGGGTCCCTTCCCGCTCAGGATATTCCGTGATTCTGTGGTTCTGTGATACAATCCATGAATCAGGGAGAAGCTTACATTGGTTTTAACGGGTCTGTGGACCCATTAACCTAAAAAAAAAAGTGTAAAAACTGTAATCCCTGAGGTGATAACTTTATGTTCTTGTAAGTATTTCTTTACAGTCTCCACATAAAAAATCTATATACAAATAATGGATGCTGTATTTGTTGAAGACAAGTAAATGTTTCATTTCTTCTTAATTTTACCTAGATTTATCGTCTGCCAGCGAGCGCATACGCACTGGCTCAGTCTGAGGTACACAGAAGCTCAACAGTGGTTAGGTTTGTATATTCAAGAGTCTTTTTTTTTCCCAAAAAGTTATTAACTTGCATTGCTTATACAATTTTAATCATCTTCAACTGATACAGTTGTGGGAGAGTATAGACAACCTAGGTGGTGGGAAGCTGCCCCAGTTTTAAGGAGCTCTGAATGTGTGCTGCTACTCTTAGGACCAGCATGGCATTCTTCAGTCCCTTCTGACGGGGGACTCAGTGCCCCGATAGAGGAACCAAGGAACTCTTCTGTCCTGCTTTGAAGTTCTTTCAGTGTAGACCCTGCTTATTTCTCACAATTTATATGTACACAGCCTGCAGTTTATTTGATATTTGTGCTTTGATCTCTATTCATCCGTTCATATGCTCAGAATTTAAGAAAAGACCAGGTAACACCAGGTAGCACTTCTAAAAATAATTTTCCATATTTGAACTAAATACTCTCATTAGTGGATTCTTGCATTTAAACCATGAGTATGAGGTGGGGTTTTAGGAGTATTGACTTTAAATAAGGCATGAAACAAAATTTGCCCAGAGTTTAAATTGTCACGATCTTATTTGTGTAATCTAATTGACTGGGAGCTATCCTTTTAAGAAGCACTAGAAATTTCAAAAGAAAGAAAACTACGGCTGCATGTAAGCACAGGAACAGCTTTTGGTGGAGGAATTCCTACCAAAATAATTTAAGACTGCAGTTATAATTAAACAGGTTTAAAAGTAACAAATTATAGGTGACTGAGTTCAGTAATCATTTATTTTAAGGTGCATTACTTCCAAACTAAGAGTTCTGGCTTTGTCCCGAATGCCTGGTCCACTGGGTCTCCTTCTGCAGTGGGAACTTGTTACAGATCCACTGCTAATGTGCGTACAGCAACTTCAGCGTTCATAACATGGAGCATAAACAGCTCTCACAGCTCCAGCAGCTGTTTCTCCCACTATGTCCAACTACACTGGTAGCCATGATGGCACAGTTGAGGCTGTGGTGGTAGTGCCCCTCTGTACCTTCTTCCCCCCCACTTCCTGCCCTCTAGGGAAGGTTCTCTGGTAAACAGCAGTCTCACAAAGCAGCTGAGCAGTCTGTTCTTGTGGGATGACTAGGATGACTGACTAACTGAACACAGTTTTGCCCTGCTGTGGGGTAAACTTGTCTGGTAACTCTCTTAGATCATGGCCTGCGCTGTAACTCTGAATGATCTATCCAGATGGGGGTCTCATCTTAAAGCATTGACACACACACTTGTAGATGAGCTATAAACTACCATTGTTAGATTCACAGTGTAAGCGAACCATAATGTGGTTTTGTCATCCAGTACAAAGAAGACCAGATCACGGCATGGCCACCAGGCTAGAGTGAGGTTTTCAAATCTGCTGGGTCCTTGTGTTCACTCCTTGAAGCTCTTCAGATTTTGTAATCAGAAGAGAGAGAGCGAGCAAACCTGCAGGCAGTGAAAGCAGAAACTCATAGGGGCAAGCGAGTGAGGACTAATGAAAGCCTAGCCCTGTTTAGATAGCCATCTGAAAGTCACGTGGAGTGCAGCCCGGAGTGGGACTGGAAAAAGTATCTTGTGTCCCCTTGGGTATCTCTTCATAGTTGATGACCAGCAGCAGAAAACCTGGGTTATTAAATTCTCATCCACTTGTTCCCTTTTGCTACCCTTCTGATGTAGTGCTTAAGATGTTTGTAGGAGAATTGTAAGTAGGGCAAGAGGGCATACTAAGGCAGCTTCACCACAGGCAGCCAGTGAAATTATATCCTGAAAAGAGAAGGGACAACAGGATTCAAGGTCTGTGTGGACTTTTGACCATTGAAATAACCTTGCCATTAATGGTGTTTGAACATGTAGATGATTAGATATTAATGACGGTTAGGACTGTGTTGATAGCACATGACTGGAAAAAAGTAATTGCTGTTTTAAGCCCTTACCCAGAAGGGAATTCCAAACTTATTTTAGCATGCTAACGCAGTTTGAACAGGGTTTTTTATATCTGGAAGAGTATTTAAAATTTTCCTTCTAGATGTAGCCATTTGTTCCCAAGTGAAAGGAGAACAACTGAGCGTGCTTTAAGGCAATGTACAACAGTTCTTAAAAGATGCTAGTGTCAACATTTGTAGGGTTTTTAGTACTAAAAAGGTATTTCAAGAATATATTTCCTTTAGCGTAGCTATTGTGGAAGATCTACCTTTTCGTCGTAGTAACAGTGCTAGATAGAGCCATGAAAGTTTAGAAAGGCATTCTCAACAGCACTTAACGCCGACTCTCATGGAGGTAACAAAACCAGAGTATTTCCTCCTGGGGTCAAATGCTTGGAGGACTAAGTAGCAGATATCTGTTACATGGTAGGTTAGGAGTTTCATAAGCAAAACCAAATACTTCCCTCACCACAGCTGAGTTGGAAAGCAAAAGAAATACAGGTGCAGAAAAATGTTCTTACAGCCTTATCCCCTCAGCGGCAACACAGCAAGCTGCAGGGGAAAACCTGAAATTTCTTTCTTTGCTCCTGCCTTATCAATAAGATTTTAGTTGTGGGAGAATGCAGTTAGCACTCTGTGATCTTCATCTTTGCTGTCACTAGTAGAAGTTAAGGGGAGAGACATGGATGTTTGTAGCAGAGGAGGACAGAAATGAGGCCCCTGCAGGTGGAAGAAGAGAACTTGCAGGAAGGTAGAGTGGTGACAAGCAAATGACAGAGGACCTGGAGAGACAAGAAGGATTTTTAGAGAAGAATATAGGGTGCAATATGCAGAGGAGAAAAGCCCTATTTCTCATTCATTACCAGAAATATTACAAAGTGAACCTAGTGCCTGTGCACAGATAATTAAACACACAAACCTATGTTTAACAGGATGGAGGATGCAAAGTTGAAGTATTGAAGGGTTGAAGTATTAAACTTAGCAAAGTTTAATGAAAATTAAAATTGCCTAGGCAATCTTAGTTATCTTGGTATATATGAACTACGGTATCAATTAGAAATACTTAGTTACCAGATCATTATTCTTCTCAACCTGGACAGTTCTCAGAATAGGGAGAAGGGGTTTTATTAGAGCAGCAAAGTGGTAATGCTTGGTTCTCTTTTGCATGGGACCAATTTGCCTTATTTGCTGCTCAACAAACCGTAACTGTTCCTCTAGGACATTTTTTGCAATGCTTAGTATGAATTGCAGCTAAGTTTTGTGTAAAAATAAATTCCACAATGTGTCTGTGAACTAGGGCAAGTATTGGCATTATCCCTATTCTAAGGATAGGGAATAAAGCACAAGAAAAAATCCACTGATTTGGGACGCTTAGTTTGATAATTACTTGGTTGCTTTCAAAATATGTAATATCATTCCGTGGTGCACAGCATAAATGCTCTTTTGTTGTGTAGCATTACATGAAGTAGGTCCTAAGCAGAAGAAAAAAAGCAGGGGACATACTATCACAAGTAGATGGTCCCTCAGGCTGTGGTTTTACATACACTTCCAGCAGTATTGCCTTCTTTCTTCCACAAACTGTACCCATGTCTCTTCAACTGGACAGTGAAACTGCTGGTTCTGCAGAACTACAACCCAGACAACCCCAAAACAGATCCAAAACAATTATCTTCCTCTTTAGATTTATTTTTTTTTAGTCCTGTTCATTCCACCAAGACAAGAAAGAAGACAAATAGCCGAGTCACCACAAGTAAAGAGAGGAAGGACTATGAGAACGAGCTGCAGGAAAGAATGATGCATTTAACTCGTAGTACCATGAATTCATATGACCAACTCCAGGTACACTACAGCTAGCAGGAATCTCTTTACCACTTGCAGGAAAATCCAGTTTGACAAGAAACAAGACAGGTATCTTTAAAATGGCCACCTCCATTTCCAAGCAGCCATGTGTTAATTCCCAGAGATCCACAGTAATTCTCTGAATGCAGCAGTGTACTCATGGAAACTGTAACCACAGTGTATCCCAGCATACACAAACAGGTTGAGGTTTGTCAAGGATCTTTGATGTCGGTTCTTTGAGTTTGACATCCCAGTCCTGATTATAGGCTTCTAAGACCATCTAGGGAATACTGCATGTCATACAACAGGTGTTTAAACTTTTGGAATGAGGTGAGCATAGATCGGATACCCAGTACAAAAAAAACCACAAACCCCAACCCTTTAGATAACTAGGACACTAGGAAAATAAACAGTTTAGAAGAGGTTATTGTAATGAGAAGTGTCAGACAGTAAGTTCAGATGGCACAACTGGCTCCATCCCCATGTATTAAAACTGTTCATTGAGAATACAGTCCAGCCAAAAGAGGGAGAAATTAGATAAAAGAGAGTTTAATCAGGGCCATTCTTCTTCATTTTGTTCTTCTTACAATTTTCTTTTAAGCTGTACTGGCTCCAGCTGCAGCTTTCACATATGCGATAGCTGCATCTATTTGTAAAGTAATCAGTTTGCTGGTCATAAGCTCCACCTATCTGTTCTCAGCAATAAGCACTTAAAAATAAACTGTCTTTGCCAGTTTTGCCAATCTAGCTTTTAAGTAGACCCTAAAGAGTCAATAAGCAACAGTTCTGTAAGCCCCAAACCATGCTTTCAATCCAAACAGTGTATGCTATGTTTTGGAAGGGTTATTTTTTGTAAGGAATACTGTAAAATGTTCTGGGTTCTTTATTTATAGCCATAGTGCAGAGAAAATCAAACTGGTGATCAATGTTGTCTGCATTTGTCAGATTGAATTGTAAAGCACAAATACATTATTTACAACGGGTTTTAAGGAAGAGACGCATTCAAAGCAGTATCTTAAATTAGCATTTAATATCTGCTGAATCTGCACCATAAGCCAGGGCCTGAGGGAGGAAGGGATCTCAGTACTTCAGTCTTCTGGAAAATTCTGGCTAAAACCACTGTTGAATATGTGGGGTTTTAATTTATTTTGAATTTCAGTTTGGCCATTAAGAATTTAAATTTTCATCTGCTTTTTTATGGCTAAATCCAAAGTGTGATTTAAAGTCTGAGAGTGTTGCAAAATGCAGAACAAATGAGAGATCTGTTTTTGAGACCTAGGTGTATCTGTTCAGAAAAAGCATGCAGGATGTTAGGCTGAAAAAAAGATAGAAGAATGGAGCAAAAGAAGGTAATACCACAGTACCCGTCTTCTACCTGACATCACTGGTGATGTATTAGAAAGAGACTGTAGACTCTAGAGGACACAATTAAAAGCAAAGAATAGGAGTCCGTGAAGGTTGTTGTCTTCGAGTGTGGTCAGAGGGATGCAAAAAAAAAATTTTGTAATGGGAATGGCAGAGGAGTTGGCAGACCTTATTGCCCTCTACAACTACCTGAAAGGAAGTTGTGGTGAGCTGGGGGTCGGCCTCTTCTCGCAGATAACTAGTGACAGGACAAGGGGGAATGGCTGCAAGTTGCGCCAGGGGAGGTTCAGGTTGGAGATGAGAAATTTCTTCTCTGAAAGGGTGGTCGGGCACTGGAACGGGTTGCCCAGGGAGGTGGTGGAGTCACCGTCCCTGCGGGTGTTTAAGGAAAGGTTAGATGTGGTACTTAGGGACGTGGTTTAGTGAGTAATAGGTGGTGGGGGAATGGTTGGACTAGATGATCCTTGAGGTCACTTCCAACCTTAATGATAATGATAATGATATCTGTAGCAGTGCGTGAAGTCTCTGAGGCCTGTGGTTTTGTTTCAGAAATTGATGTCGACTGGGGTGAATTTAACAGTGGGAGGGTGCAGGATGTGAAAGGAATGGAACATACTGTGGAGTCAGTAGGGAGGAAGGAGGTGATCTAGAGCTATAGAAAAATATGGGAAATAATAGGAAAGAAGTGAACAAAAGGGGAGCTATAAACAGGGTTTGGAAAGAAACTGGGTGCCAGATGAAACAAAAATATTGCTGTGAACTAATAAATCTCTTTGTAAACAGTGTCTAGTAAAGGCAGGTTTGGAAAGCAATTTTGGCAGCGTGTAGGAGAGAGAAAATAGAGAGGAAATGAGGAGCAGGAGTTCAAAAGCTGAGCATCACTAGAGGAGCTGAGGAGGATGAGGGAATGTAAGATGTTCAGTTGAGGCCAAAGAACCAGCAGCAAAGGTGTGGAAGGGAAGGACTTTAGGGTAAAGAATCTGAACTGATGGTTTATGGAAGGGCTAGAGTAGCAGAAGAGAGGAAGTGGTAAGTTAAGGTAGGTGAGAGAAGTCTTGGAAAGGCTCTCTGTAAAGACGAGAGGTAAAGCTTTAGAGAGTGACTGCAAAAATGATGTGCAAGAGAAAGGGGATGCTATCAGAGAGTGCAAATAAGGCTCTTAAGATTGCCTGGATTATTATCACTGATCACATATGTCCTCTCAAAAAACTAAAATGAAGAGGAGAAAATCATGCCTTTAAACTTAGTAACTTCATGCAAATCTTGTCACTGATGCTGAAACTAGGAGGAAACTGGCAGGACTGCCAGATGAGGTGGCTTTACACCCCTGTACAAGCATGCAAATGTGTGCAGTGTTGTCCAAGCTCAACACAGATTTTGAATTTAAAGCAAGGCAAAGAATGGTTACTTTTCGTCTGGATCTGTCTTCCCAGTCCAGTTTACTGTGGGATCACGCAAAAGCCCTTGAGCTTTTCAAGGGCACGACTAGTGCTTCCAGTAGCATTTCCACCAACTGGAGCCTCCAGTGGTCACCTTCCCTTTTGAGCAGAGAGCCCTTACCTGTGCTCAGCACACTGGGGGCCAGGAGCGAGAGGGAGAGTGGGTGCCTGTCCTCTAAAATACACTTCCTCAGCAGACTGAGCCACTCTTAGTACTTCTGCAGTCATCCTCTCCCACACACTCTTTCAGTGTTTTCCCACTCCTCCTTTAGCAGCTGTTTGAACACCAGATAGTCAGTGTCGTTGACAACTGCTGACTTTCCTTCCTTTTTCATGCTCTCCTTTAGATTCTTTCAGTATTTGCTGTAGGCATTAGCAGGATGAGCTATTGCATAAGGGTTGGCACATACAGCTAGGAAGGGATAGAGCCATGTCAGTGCTTAACTACATTCGATGTTAATTTCTGGGATTGGTCTTTTACAGTGTATTTTCACGAGGATGCAGAAGGATGATACTCACCTCATTCTTTTTGTCTTTCTCCATCACCACTCCAGGTTTCAAACATGCAGTACTGTCCTTCCTTATCTTGTGCCAGCTCTGGTTCTCATCTGTCTTTACTGTCTACCATTATAAAGCTTCAGGAAACAGTCTCCCTGAAAAAGCATATACTACTACCATTTTTGTTTCAAGGAGGAATCCTGACTGAGGAATTCGTCAACGTGTAGCAGGGATGAGAGCTGTTAAAGCCATTGCATTTGTTCAGCTGCACATGAGACTGCACTGAGTCCCATGTGAGGACTGTAATTCAGTCCAAGCAGAATTCCATTAGCTTAAAAGCAATCTGCTCCCTGTTGTTTGGTCAGGAGTGCTCTGAACATATATAATATGCTATTATTAGTGCATTATTAAACCATTCATTGCCATTGATTCAAAGAGCCGGGACGTGGTAGACTGCAATAATCTGATCTTTATTCTGGGAAATACACTGGAAAACTGAGTATGTGCCTGCTGCAAAGTTTGAAGTAATTTAGTGAAACTATAGTCCCTAATAACTGTGATAAATGGCTCTCAGCTGTACTGTTACAAATTGGAAATACAGCTCCTTTAAAAACCGCACTGGTCTTACAATGGAGCAGTAAGAAAAGGAGTCCTATGCTTTGAAAGCAGGAAGGTAAGACCTATCTACAAATATACTTAACATTAATTTGCACATCCTGGAGTTGATTCTTAGCTGTGGTAGCTCAAAGGAAATTCAAATTCTGAGCATCACTTTTTAGAAACTTGTTTCGGTTCCAATATAAGCAACAGCATCCATCATGTTCCTTTATTTTACTTTACCTGTTACGGTGTTAAAAGAGATTCAGAGCACAATTGTACATTGACCATTTAAATGTGTGTTGTAGAAAAAATAATGTTCCTGCTGTGCTTGGTCTGTGATGTTTGCATTGTGGAATGAAAATCTCAAGTGGCAAGTTGAAGGGATTTTCTGGTGGTTTTCACCTCAGGAGCTTCTGAAGCTGCGGGACTCTGCTAGTGTTAAATTCATAGCAGGGATGAAGTTTTACTTAACTGCGGTTGTCTCATTTCCTTTTTTTTTTTCAGGTCGGAATAACTGACAGAATCTAGAAGGAGGCACGTTCACCAAATATGGAAGAGGATACCAAACCACTCTTGGTTCCTGTGGGAGGTGATGAAAGCAGTTATGGAATCATGAATATACAGTTTAATCCAGAAGATTTCAGGTGCAAAAGGTATGAGGAAGGTTGAACCGACAGAATTATTATATAGCAGTGTGTTGTTTAATCTTTGCTTTTGGCAACAGAATCCTACGAAGACAGAGGACTAAGATTTGGAAACTAGGATCTGAGTGCAAACAGTTTCTACTTTGTCCTTGTATGATATAATTTCCAAGTACCAGGTGAACAGATGTTTATACTGCATTTTCTTTGCAAGGATAAGACTTTCCTGTTGATATCTCTTCAGAAAGAGTGCTGCAATAAGAACTAAGCATGTGGATTTAAAAGCGCTCTTCAAACGCTGAACATCTAGTGTGTGTACTGAAGCATGACTTTTTTTGTTTAGCACAAGAAACTGAAATGTTGAGGCTATGGAGGAAAGCTTGCCAGATGGTGTAGACAAATGGCTGTCAGTATGTGTAATGTATGCATTCTGCAGGTCCTTGCTGGAAAAACATATGATTAACTAGTACTGAAGGAATTGAGCAACCTTTATTGCCTTTAACTGTAGTATTTTTTTAGATTGAGCAAATATAAAAAATTCGATGGTCCAGCCTTTTTGCCATGCCTTTGAAAATGATACATATCTAGCTATGAGGTTATTTTACATGTAATTAGAGTTTAACAACTCTGTTCCCCAAAGGAGGTAGGAGTGAGAGACCTCATCTGCTGTTAAGACTTACGTGAGCTGGTCCTGGAACTAAAGCTGAGATCGGAGTGGGAACTAGCCTTCTTAGGCTAGCTGGAGGCACCAGCTCTGCTTTTTTAGATGAAGGATTAGCTCAGTGCTACTTCTTGGACCCTGCTTATGGCTTTTTTTTCGCCCCCTTGCATCCAGCATCATATTTCAATAGAGCCGTTTTGCTGAAGTAACTGAAGATGGCACTGTTGTACACAAAATCCTCTTGTTGAGGCCCATTTCAGGCAAAAAAAGAGTTCTTGGTGATGGTGTTTTGCTGCTGTCTCAGCCTGCTGCTTTGGAAAGCCGTGAGAGCCTGCTGACATGTTAGCCCGAGTCCAAACAATCTCTTTTTCTCTGTGAGCAAAGGATGGAGAACAAGGATCTGAGTGAGCCCAGGGGAGCAAATGAAGCACAGATGTAGAAGCATACGGAATTGTGTGTATAAAGATTAGGAAACTGTAGAGTACTTTCAGGTGGGAAAAAGAAATGTGCAGAATTTCTTGCTTTATCTTCTTTCTGAGGAGTGTCTGAGGCCATCCTGGCATTAGATGACTGCTAATTTTTATGGCTTTTGGGAGCTCCTTTTGTTAGAGGCCATATGTGTTGTGTTTGAGCAGCAATGGGTTTCAGGTGGTGTGGTGATCCAGTAGCAATGAGAGAAGTTTACACCTTTGTGATACATTGAAATGCCAAGATCCACTTTTGAAAAGTGAGGTTAGGTCTTGTTTCCTTATTGTGTGTTTTTTTTTTTCTTGTGAAGCTGAGTTTGGAGACTCAGCTTCATAAAAGGTCATAGCATGTGACATTTGGTTCCCTCCACAAAAGCAGAAGTGTGCCCTTGGATTGTATTCCCACGTCCACAATCTCCAGCTTTGCAGATCTGTCCACTTTGTCCTTATTGCTCCTCCCTTGAGTTCATTCTCCCATTTTCTACACTCTAGGCTTTTGCCCTCCAAACATACAGGGAGACAAAGATGAAGGGAATGAGCCCTGGGATATCAAGAAGACCTGGGAGTCATAGGCCAAAGAAGGTTGAACTCCCATCTCTGAATATTAGAAGAGGCAGCTGCAGTCTTTAGAAGGAGGAATGTGGCAGTGGGTGGTTCGAAGGACTTCTTCGTAAGAGCTTTAGGGAGTAGCAGCTCCAGGGAAAGAGGTTTATCTTGCATAGAAGTATCAAAGAGTGCAAGTGCAATAGTACTTGATTTGCACTGCTTAGTTTGCTCTTTTTAAAATTTGCTATTCAGAAACCTGATCAGGTGTAGGTGGGTGGTCATTTTGCTTTGACTGAGATAGCTCTTGAAGTGTTTTATGATTTGCTTATAATCACTGTTTGTCTGTCTTAGTGCTGTTCTGTTCTTTTGTTTGGGTTGTTTGCGTTTTGACAGCGTTTAGGTAGTTGTTTGGTTTTCTTAGCAGCTTGGAGGAGTTGGGATTTTTGAAAGGCATGCTTTTCAGTGTTTACATAAGAACAATAAGCTAATTGATTTTTAGAGCTGTCAATTATTTTTCTCCTATACTTTTGCTAATTTGGGGGAAACTAATCCACTTTTAATCCTTTTAAAGAGGATGTTGTTGTTCTTCACAGTGACTTGAATTACTCACGCCCTGTTAGATGTGTTTTGTCCATTTTGTAAGTCCCTTTAAAAGCTAGAATGTCATTGCTTCAATGGCTTATTGATGATTATGGTATGCAAGAGAGGGAGTTTCCTTTTTTTTCTTCTGACTGCTCTTTAAATCTGTTTACTGTCAACAGATACTGCAGTTGTCCTCAGGAATACTTGAACCTTCAAAGAAACAAATGATGTTTTGTGTTAGTTGTTTTGCATATGAAAAAACTTGACAATGCCCCCTGCTAAAGGGAGATCAAGCCTTCTTCCTTTTTTCATTCTTTTTCAGATCCTGTAGTGTTCTTACACAATGTAGGAGAGATCAGTAGGTGAAATTAAACGGTTATAAATTAAACAGTGTCTGTAGATAGCAGTCAGAGAAGCATTTGCCATGCAAAAGTAGTTGCCTTTTATTTCAAAGTTCTTTTAACTTACAAAAAGGTAGAAAATGGTCGAGACTAACCTGTGCAAAATTACTGTTTCTGCATTCAGTATGCTTCTACCGCATCGCATTCCTGGGGTCTTTTTACTCCATTGCTTGCTTTTTGTTCTTCTGTGTGGCTAACGTCCTTACTAATTCCTAATATTAGTACTTCCTAACTGTGAAGAATTAGAACCTACTTAGTTAAAAACCTTCGTACTTTGTAAGAGAAAAGGAGAATAGTTTTTCCCTTTGACACAGAAGAGGGAGCGGCGCTTCAGTTGTGGTGCACTAGAGCTCATGATTCGTTAAAGTGTGTATCCTGTGTCTTACTATTCTGCTCTGAAAGGTTATTTTGGTTCTGCATCCAGCATTTTAAGATACTTGTGTGGTCACACTGTAATCGTTATAATGACAATGGTGATATGAATGTGGAAAAAGTTTAAGTGAAAGGTATTGCCAAGAGAGTAAAGATCTTATAGAATGAACTGTAAGCATACTGTTTACAATGCTTACGTAAATTCAGACAGCTTAGAAAGTAAAAATAAAGTTAGTTGTGGAAATCTTTGGAACAGGTTTTCTTAAGAGAAGCGCATTGATTTCTGTCATGTTCCTATGCAAATACATTGTTCCCAGTTAAGAACTAGCAACCTATGAGTACTGTCTTTGTATTACTTTTTCTCCTTCCTTTAATTTCCATTATAGTGAATCAGTTTTACTCCTTAGTTTCTGTTATGCTACATACAGCATTCTCATAATGATTTGGTGACTCAGTAAAACAATAAAGCCGTAGGAATTTGGTAGCTTTATTTATGTGTAATAATGCTATTGCACTCCTGAAAATTAACTGATTGATGTGGGGTATGCAGTAAGCCAAAGACCTCATGGTCTTTTTGGAGGAGAGGAAAGAAATTGTTAAGCATCCTGTAAAGAAGGGGTTTTCATATTTATTTATATATGAAAAGTTGGTCTAATGTCAAGTCATTAATACCATGATGTAGAGCCAAACGACACAATGACACAAAAAAATTGTACTCCATAGTAACAGCTCAATATTTGGAACACTACTTTTGATCAGATGTCCAGAACCAGTTGTTTGCTGTTTAAAAATACTTCACAAAGGTACTTGGTACTTAGTTTGAAACTTCTTGCGATAGGTATTTGTCATACTGCTTCAGAGTAAGTACTGCTTACATGCTCTGCAAGATGTAAAACATTGCAGAAAATATCCAGAAAAAAGATGTAGCACCCTTATGGATGCTACCAGTTGCAAGATTATATGTAATTTGCCAAACAGATTTTCCTATTATACTGTCCCCTCTAACCCTCCAAATCCAGCACTTGAACTTTACCTAGCACAGTATGTGAAAACAACTCTAATCATGAACATCTCATTTTGTTTTCTTCACCTGCAAAAATTGCTACCAAAGTTCATAATGTGATGAAGTCTGGACAGAAGCTCTCTCCTCTCTTTTTGTGGACTAGAATTCTTACTAACTCTCCCTTTGTGTGAGTGAGAAATAACTAGGAGATTAGTGTAGTTGCAGGTTTTCTGGGAATGGTTTCTGGAGTACATGTGCAGGGTGAAGTGTATGGGAGATGTGGACCTCCTGCATGAGATCTGTCGTCTTGTCCATACTCATTGTGCTGTGGAAAACAGCTGTGTTTTACTGGTGTGTTTACCCTGGTAAAAAGGGCATTGTTTTTCAGGCTAGCTATTGAAATATAAATTGTGATTGTGGTTTTTTTAGTGGATATAATAAATTCTTGAACTCCATAGTCTGTCTCAATGCATGGAAATTGTCTGCAATATTTTGGATTAGTAGTCGCACACTCCAGCCATGTAACCTCTCTGCTTCCCTCAGATCACATTGTCTCACATCCTTCTCATAATCATTTTGCCACGTGAGAGAGATAACGTGATTGCTTGTATAAATCAGAAAGTTTTCTAGGAATCTGTTGCAGCTGCTGATGCCTGCATGTACAAAGTGCTTGTCTGCTAGACTTAAGGTACCTAAAGAGGTTTTTCCAAAATATGTCTCAGAATATGTCCAGCCTGATTTGGGCTTTGAAAATCTCAGTCTTTGTGAACTTCTTTGAGTCTCTGAGAGCTTCTCAGACTTCTGTCTGAGTATGCCTCACAACCACTCTTTGATCTGGGTGTAGCTGGGGGCTGGGAAATGGTCTTAATCCTAGACAGAGTGCTACCTTCTCCTAGTGAAGATCAAGGAGGAAGGTTGCATCCCAGCTTGCCTGCATAGCTTCCAAGTCAGGCTAATGTTTTCAAAGAGATCTCTATCAATCACAAAACTTATGGGTGGACTGTCTATTGTAACAGTCTCTTGCCCATTAATACTGGAGGTGCAGTGGTACACCGAAAAAAAAGAATATTAATTGCTTCTTCAAATCATTTTCGTTCTCATCAGATGCGTGCCAGAGGAGATCAAGAAGGGGAAGTGGCCCAAGCACTGGCGGCATGAAACATATGCACTCCTTCAGGCAGGAAACAGCAGCTTCACATAGACACGTAGAATTTCTTTGGGATTGTTCACCCATAGATTAAGTTCTGGATCATACCATTCTGTTCTGTGTTAGACCATAAATCGCTTGTTCAATCCAGACTTTGTTCATAATAATGAAGGTTATGAAATCTCTTTCTCTGAAGAATTTCTTACCTTCAGACAGATACTTTTGTGCTACATGTGAAATTTTACTGTGGTATTTATTTGGTTGTTGACTAACAACACTGCTTTCCCTATAAAATAGTATGTTACATTCATGTTTTCTGTTACTTTAAAATCATCCATGACTTTAACTTGGATTGCTTTAAAAAATACTCCCACTGTCTTCCAGTCTGGCAGAAGTTTCTTTGCCATCTATGTCAGCAGTTGGTGAACACCATTTTGAAGGAAATCTTTGCCACAAGTCTACTTGCTGTGAAAGAAAATCTAGACTTTGTCTCAGTGTAATTTTTCCACAGTAGCAATGGAAGATTATGGGGATGTACTAATATTCTTAACTGGAGAGGGGGAAAGAGGTAGTCCTGGTGAAGCTGCTCTCACTATGCAGCTGCCATACAATTAGCAAAACACATACTTTTTGTGTTCTGAATATAACGTGTGTCAAAAAGAAAACAACAGAGAGCTGACTGGGGGTAAGGAGGCCGAGCATATTACATTTCCTGTTTTCAGAATTTTTATTGTGAAAGTTTATTTTACAGGTCTTATAGTGAAATATTTTTTAGCAGTGTCCAGTGATTGGATTTGCCTTATAAATTTTAAGCTAAAACAAGTGAAGTCCTTTAGAGCTGACAGTCCATGAGGTTTTTTGTACGTTAAGTACCTACGGAGTTACTTAGTCCTGTGTGTCTCTGGCTTGAGTAATAAAGCCGTTTCTTAAAATTTATTCCTGTTTAATTGCAGTACCTCTCTTAACTGTTTATAAGAACACCACAGAAGTTCACACATAAAATGGGAATTTTCCCCATTCTTGTCATAGGCATGGAAAAAAAAGAGTCAGTTTAGAATGTTTAAAAAATTGAAAGCATCTTTACTTTCAGTAAGTGGGAAACGGCTTAGCAGATCTGAACCATTTTTTCCATGATGAAGGAACCTGTAAGAATTGATGAAGTCTAAGATGAAGGAAAGAATGAATTAGTGGAGAAGGAAGTTATTTTTCTTTGTTTTCCGTTTTCGTCAGTTAGTTTTTATTAGTCCCATAAATACTGTGACCTGCTTAAGCACACAAGAATAAGGACCTATCTTCGTCTCTTCCAAAGATATAACCACCATCTTCAGAGCTGTATTCTTTTTCTTCCTTCCAGGTAAAAGGTGGTGCCATGGTGCAAATGCTTAATGATTCACTGGGAAGAAGAATGGGACCTTTGTCACAGTATTGAGAGCTGGGGGAGGAGGGGTTGACCAAGTTCCTTTGTAGTCTAAGCCAGAAATGGGTATTGAAAAACAGTCGATTCAAATAGGCGTTGTTCATGTTATAGCAATAAAGTCAAGGATTTATAGCTCACCTGATTTCTGCTCTTGGTAGCCTAAAACTTGCTGTGATATGTACTTTTGTGGTTTCTGTGTTTGGGGTGGTTCGTGTGTCTGAGTAATTTAAACATCAACCTGGAAGAAGAAGATGATTTGAGAAAACTGTTGAGACTGCTTTAGAGCTTAAAAGCACTGGTGAAAGGGAAGAAAACCCTAAACGTTGCACCAAGGATGGCAGGTCACCGGTATTGCCTGTCTTGTGTGAGAAATAACCCTGTCAGTGCTACAAGTGAATGGTGCATTCAGGCAATAGTATACTATGCCTATATGGAAGTAGATTATACATGATTACAAAAAAATCTCTGCAATATCTTGATTAGGTTGCGTATCTCTGGTAGCTCCCTGTGCATGAAGCTAGATTTATGTTGTGTTGTAACTTTAGGAGCAACTTTCACTGTCGCTGCGCTGTACCTATGTGTGTGCAGGGAAGACAGCGGTGTGTGGTGTGGTTGCTTTCTCCCTTACTGGCTGTCGCTGTGCCTGCAGTCTAACTCAGCTGAGGAAGGGGGAAGGGAGACCACCTGTATTCTGTACTCTCTGAGAGATGTAGGACCTCTGTTGCTGACAGACCTGTTCTCCGTAATTACCCTAATTAGATCTGAAGGGAAGCTGTAAAGCAGTTCAGAACTGCAAGTGGACATCTGTTCCATGTTCTGTGACAAATTCCATTCCCAGCTGCATTGGCTTAAAAATAGTATGATCACATGGACTTCCTTGGGCTTTGTTTCTTCTCCATTAAGCACAATTTCATACACTGTTTCTAGCTAGATTAGTAGTTGCTGGCTGTTTCATAGGTGGTCTTCATTAGCACTGTTCATTCCTCGCTTCTCCTCTGTTGTCTTTCTGCTTCTGCATTCTCATGCTTTGTGTTTCTACCTCTGTTCCTCATCACTAGTTCTAGCAACCCTGATTATAAGCACTAAAAAGCTTGGTGAAGCTTATTACCGTGTAATTCTGGTGTGACTCATTGAGAACTAATAGACTGGATATTAGGTTTGAATTTTGATGTTAGGCTGCCCTGCAAAATCTGGGCATTTAATACAGAGGCCATTTTAATATGGATGGTATAAGCACAGGGTTCTGTTATGGATGGCAGCTTCCCTCATGGCAGTGGTATTTTTGCATCTGCTTTGTGTCAGTGAATGACAGACTCATCCTAAGTGGTGCTGAGCTGTTCTCTGAGTTTTATGTTAGCTCTTGTGTTCTAGGGTTTTAAGGGTTTTCCTTTTCTTTCTTTTTTTTCCCCTCCTTTAGACCATTTCATGTGGAGCCAACGAATATAGTCAGTGTGAATGATGACATGCAAAGAGTCACTGATGAAGCTTCAGCAATGAATAAGCGGATTCATTACTATAGCAGGCTCACGTCTCCTGCAGACAGGGCATTGGTAAGGCAAAAACAGGGCCAGATTAACTGAGTGGTCTCTGTTGGGTCTTCCACAGCCTAAGTTAGAAGGGGGAGAATAAAGATAGGGGGAGAATCGCTCTGCAGCTTGCTTTGAAGTAAATATCTAGTAGCTGAGTGCCTTAACAAGGTCACGTGTCATCACAAGTTGTGATTGACTTCTTGTGCAATGCCTTCACCATCCAAAGAAAACAAGCAGCTTGAGTTTTCTAATGGTGGTCCAGGCTGCCCAGATTTGTGTACTCATTTCTCCCATCTATATGAAGATTTAAGCATTTGTCAGCTGCGGTGATTGAACTAGCATGATCTGTACACACTGTGTTACAGGCATGTTGCAGAAGAAAAATTTAAATTTCTGCAATCCAGCTAAAAGTTCTATCAACTTTTTTTCATGGAGAGAAAATTAGTGTAGTCCAACCTTTTTTTTTTTAAAAAAAAATCAACTGTGGGTTGTTTTATTTCATGGGGAGAAAATTAATGTAGTCCAACTTTTTTTTTTAACCCTTTTTCATGCAAAGATTTTCTGATTTACAAAAGCTGGCTTGCTGTATTTGGGACAGTAGTTACTTTGGTGTTACTAATAAGTCTTGTTTTTTATCCATTTGTTAGATTGCTCCTGATCATGTACTTCCAGCTCCTGATGAAATCTACGTGTACAGTCCATTAGGAACTGCTTTTAAAGTTGACAGTTGCACAGATGGCTACGGTAAAAACTCCAGTATAGTGACAATGTATGTTAAGCACCTTCCCACATATTAGCCAGAAAATGCATTATTATTGAATGTTCTGTATGTTATGTGTAACTATTGTAGCTAAGAGGATAGTATGAAGGAAGGCTGCTTCTTAAATTATTCACTGTCTTTTTTCCTTTCTTCCTAGATTTATGATATGGAATACAATGATGGGTACATCTATATTAAGTATCCCATGGGGGATAAAACAGGTAAAACTACGAAAAATGTGTGCATATGAAAATGTTTCTGGAAACATGGCTTGCTCTTCATTTTTCCGTACGGTTATCGATAAAGAAACTAAACCGTATTTTCTCCCATTTAACAGGCAGGCTTTACTTCTGGAATCATTCTCATCTTATTGATGGGCATTTTGACTCTTTACTGCTGCTACAGAGTTGTGAAATCACGGAAAATGATACGTAAGAAATACAAAGCTTAATAACACAAATATTTCCGTTAAGCATGAAATACAGAGATCCAGTAGATTCTTAGTTTGTCTAGATCTTTGGTATATGTTAGACCCAACCTGCAAATAAAAGCTGTTCCTTTGAATGCCTTCCGACGTTTGCAGTCTGATCTGAGCTCTGTAAGCTAAATGTCAGTCTTCCCTTATTAGATTATCCTTACGTCCAGTGCCGTGGGACGTAAGCGTTGTAGCCAAACCCAGACTCTTCGCAAGCAAGGTTTCAGATGTTCATTTACCAAGTGTTTGGGGACTTAAAGGAGTTAGAGGCTTCCCTTCTTCTCCATGAGTACTGTCCAGTTCTCTGCGTGTACTTCTTGTCATACTCCTCAGTGGAACAATGTGGGCCGTAGCTGCATCCACTGGTGTTGTATGTCTGCACTACTCTAATGTTTGCATATATTCTGTGTTGAAAGCAATTTATGCACAATTGTCTCACTGACAGTGGTTCTACTTAGTACTTTTATTGTTAAAACTAATCTTGCAGCTCTTGTAGTTGGTACTTTTACACATAAACTAACCTCTCACTTCCTTGAATAGAGGTAGTTAAGACCTCCAGTTTGTGACCGCTCATTTCAGAGCATTGTTGAAGAGTAGTTCATCGTCTGGCCTACTTTGCCATAACTCCTGCAAAAGGCTTTAGCAGCAAATGCATGGCTTCATTTTTGCCACGATGTCTTATTCCAATGCTTCTGGAAGTGCTTAAAGTAGTAGTATGGCCATAATAAAATCTACTTCTTCAGGCTCCTTCAGTCAGTCACTTAATGAATGTTATACTGTCAAGTTAACAGCAATATTCTTAGCCCTTGGAAGCACTGTGAATTTGTGTCAGAATATTCTGAAACAAGAACATATCCTGTCAGGAAGAGTTCTACTGGCTCTAATACAATATTTTGTTAAGATATGTTTCTGGTTTTTCTATCTTCTTCAGCTTTAATAGATACCTCAAACTGGGAATTCCCAGACGTTTGCAAGTATTACTTTGGATCCTTTGGTCAATGGTCAAGCCTCTTATTTTCTATGGTATCGCTTGTTGGAGCTATGGTTGTTTATTGGGTTCTTATGTCCAACTTTCTGTTCAACACAGGAAAGTTTATATACAGTAAGTACACATTTTTGGTTAAGTTTTACAGCTATCTTGTAGAGAGATCAAGACGTTGCTTCATACTCAGGAAGGGGTGTCCATTTTACTTAATCTTGATTTTTCTGTTACTTTGTGTGAAAAGTCAAGTGAGAATAAGTAACTGTGCATGGAGTTACGGGCACATTCATTTATGTTTTCAAAGCCAGTTTCTGAATCTCTCAAAGTGTGGTTTTAATGAAAGACAAAGTACCTGATTATCTGATTTGCTTGTCAGTAATGAGGCTTCTTGGTGTAGTTTAAACAACCCAAACCTGGCTGCTTGTTTCCACTTTGTATTTTCACTCCCTCCTTGTTTATATGGGTGTAACTATTTGAATGGCCATATAACAGGCTAGGTTGTTGAAATGATCCAAGGTAATGAAAGAAACCTAGTTTCATTCTAGATTTCAGCAAACATACTTAGAGTGCTGCCATATAGAAAGTTTCTGCAAGCGTCCCTGAAGGAATGATGAACTGTAGCACAGTGAAAGAATGATTCTTAGACTGGCATTGCTGCAAAAGAAAACATAGGGTTATTTACATCCTTGTACAGGCACAAACACATAGGCTTTTGTGGAGGCAATCAATTAGGTATGTAGAGTTGTGGGAATAAATGATGGAATTGAGAGCTTTGAAAATCTGACTCACAGCATTGAATAGGACAACTAAGGTCTAAGAGTTTCTGTTCTGAAGGTAATTGACATATCTCAGGCAAATAACAGTGCAGACACTTACACCTCTTAAACAATGTTCAATTAGAGTTCCCACCATCCCTGAAGGACAGACATACTTTACTTTATTGGTTAATGACTGGTGTATTTTACAGCAGACCTAATTCATATGTTGTTAAGGCCATTTCATTTTAGACTTTGGTGGTTTTTTTTTAAGGTTAGCCCTGTAATCCTAAATTATTCTAAACCAAATAACTCCCAGTTCTATTAAACAAGCTTCAGAATGATCAAAACAGTTCCTTTTCTAGGAAAAAAAGTCCTGCTTTCCCCTGAGGTTAGCATGTTATTTTATCAATAACCTGTATTTGTTTGGTTTAGTGATTTGCTCATTGATAGCTTTAGTCAGTTGATTCTTGTCCTAACTTTCATTGTGGCTACTTAAATACTATGTTATAAAATGGGTAATAGGATGTAGGTTTAATACAGTGACATCTTCCAGCCATGCATTTCTAAGTTATTCTAAGCACACTACTGTATTTAACTTCAGTACATGCAGATGATTTTTTTTAAAAAACGGCACACACAATTTAGATGGGAACAAATTGATTTGCTAAGGGAGGATGGTCTAGAAATTAGTAGTACGCAAAGAATGCAAGACCTGTATGCCAAGTATGATAATGTCTTTTATTTTAAACATGTTTTCCCATGCTTTTGTTCTGTTTTTGTTTTATGAGACAGAAATAAATCCACAAATGCAATTGCTAGTCCTAAACCACTTTTTAAATACAGAGGAAACGTAAGTTGGCTATCCGTCTATAACTAATTTTAAAGTGCTCTAATTCTGTAAGAGCTATCAAGTCTTCTGATGACTTCACACTAGGTACTTTTTTTTAAGTAGCAACACAGAGCAGTGGTGAAGTGAGAAGGTGATGAATGATTTTAATTAAATCTTCTGATTGTTTTATACGGTGAGATAATATCGGTAAGTATGAGGAAACTCAACTGTGATTCAGGATGTCATAAATCAAAATGAAGAAACAAAAAATAGTTTTCTTCCCACAAGAATTTTTGCTCTCTTTATGAGAAACAAGCCGCTGTTCATTGTGTTTAAAAAATGTGAGGTCTACTTCCCCAGTTGATTTTCTGTGTGCGTAACACTCCCACATGCATCAGAAACAAATTTTTACCAGAGACACCCTAATCAAATTTCCAGGCTGATGGGGGGTTTTTTTGTGCATATATGCATAAATATGAGGAAGCTGCTACCCAAGATGCTCATACTGCTGAAGTGGCAGAAACTTGTAAATACCTGGTGTGGCACAGCAGTAAAGTAGCACAGGAGTGTACTGGAAACAAAATACTGCTAGAGATGACTGCAGGCAGTGAGACTTAAACCTTTTTTCAGAGATTCCCTTCTGTAAAGTACTACATGGAAAAAGCATCCCACAGAGCCGCTTCTGAAAAATGAGCGGAGGAAGCTTTTTTCCATATAATACCATCTGGTCTAAGGGAATGGTTGTGTGCACTTTTTTTCTGCCCCAAAAGAGGCTGGTTTTAAGATGCATCTCCTCATTAACCTTCTGTGTGACACTGCAGAGAGAGGAGCTGGGACAAGCGAAGGTGTGCTGGGGGAACAGGAATGAGCAGCTGGGTGGGAGGAGGCTTGGGAACTTCATAAATGCACAGGGCTGGTGGGTAGAAATCAGTGCAGTGGTGGACTACTTTAAAACACTTCTAAAAGAATATTTTAAAATACCTGCTTGGGATTGGGAGAGTGCAAGCTGCTGTATTGCACCTCTGAGGTAATTTTTGAAAATATTTCCTTACTTAATTTTTATCAAGTCAACAGATAAAAGCCTGTTATAATAGCAAGTTTGGCACATAGAATTTTCTTCTTCTTTTCAGATTTTGTTCATGACATTAATGTAACAGAGATTGTTCCTGGCACAAACGGAAGTAACAAAGGTAAGAAGCCCTGACTAGTATTGTGTTTCCTGGTTTGGGGGAGGGTTCAAAGGCAAATTATCATGTTTCCATGTCTAACCACATTCCAGTTATAAACCGAGTTCTAACTACCTGTTTTGAAAAAATATGTAGTTTTCTATGTGAGATTTATACTTCCACAAATAACCGCACACTTGGAAAGCTTAATAATTGAAAAGAAAAAAAAGTGAGGATGGGTATAAGGATTAAAAAGACAAATTACAAGTTTGTGTATACCTGGATATATCCTCCTTAAAACTGTGAATGTTAGACCTCTTAACAGTAGCTGCACAACGAGGAATTGCCTTAAGGAATTTTAACTTTTGCACCCTAAAATTGAGGCACATCAGATCTGTTTGCTGTTTAAAGTCTTGGCTGGGGCATCTTTGCTCCTCACCACCTCTGCAGCAACATGTTATTTTTAAAAGTGTTGTAAGAACAGCTTTAATAATTCTGACTGCAAAAAGGAAAAAGTACCAGGCTACATGAATACTGCGTGCACTTTGTGGAGAGTCTGGCATTTGCATAACTAAGGGAGGAAACTGCAGTCAAGTATGAAGATAGGTCTGTTGGAAGTTCTTATAATAGGCAGAATAACTTAGAGTGAAGGCAAAGCTAGTCATTGTCAGCCTCTGATCTTCCTGCCTATATACAGTAACTGAACATGTAGTTCTTTGTTATGAAGCAGAAAATTTTCTCTATCCTGGGTGCTTATGGGAATTGGGAAACTTTTCAGTACCAGCTGGACAGCTGTGTGTCACCTTGGCTGCAGCTGTGTTTCTGGAGAGCAGCTGTTTGGAGTCAGGAAAAGGAGTTGAGAAATAATTCTGAAAACCAGTTGCTTTGCATTTGAAATAGTATTGAATCCTGTTTCTCCTGCTGGTCCTTACCAGCTGCTGCAGTGCTCTTGTGCTTTGTCCTGCTTCTGCTGTTCTGTCCCATTCTTATGCAGCAGTGGGTATCACTTGTAGACAACATCATTTCACAGTATCCTCCAGCAACTGGAAGATTTAAAACAGCTGCTTCACAAAACGAAGGGCTGCCAGATGCTCAAATGACTCTTGGCAGGGCATTCAGGGCTACCAAGGAGATCAGTAAGAATAAAAGCGTTTTCCAAGGTCTGTGAAAGTCCTCTTCGAAGCAACAGAGAGAAAGCAAAGGAGAAAACTGGAAGGAAAGTAGTGTAATGGTCTCGCAAGAAATTTGCGAGAACACTTTTCACACCTTTGCCTTTGTAACAAGGTAGGCGTGCAGACAATGTGGGAAGGAGGCTATCAAGTATTGTGGAAAGCCAAAATTTAAAATAAGACATTATGAGAATATTAAGATAGATTCATATTTCAACACATAGCTTTGTAGGCATGTGTTAAAAAGAAATGCTGATATTAACAAAAATCAAATAAACACATTTTTATCACAGGATCTCTTCAGTCGGTTTTGTTCCAGTCACTTGTTGAGGTGCTGCCATTGATCAGCCACCATGTAACAGAAGTGTAACGTTCCCTTTTGGCAGCATTATGGGTGCATATCTTTAACTGTTTCTGTTGTGTTGTCTACCAGTGATGTACTTGCACCTGGCATGGCACCGGATGTTCAGTGTATGATACCGATTGCTATAGCAACTTTCTTGTCATCTTCAGTTTGTGTGTTCCCAGAGCAACGTACAGTGATACAGGCTCTTCTGTTGCGCTTGCATCTTGGTTCACATGATCTTACTGAAGTGTGCGGGGACAGATTACAATGCTAAATATGCAGCCAGATGCAGAGGTGTGTTGCTGTGACTTGATTGCAAGAGGTGCATGTAGGCACTGAACACATCTAGTTATGAGTACGTGACCTGGAAGGCTGATCCTAAGCCACAGCTCAGTCGTCAGACAAAGAGTATCTTCGTTGTGCTCAGCTGAAAGAACCAAAGCACTTGTTGGCTTAAAGAGCAAGGTGCCTAGCAGTGAAATCTTAGCACTGAACTCCTGATTAAAAAAAAAAAAAAAAAAGTTAGGAACCGAATTGAACATTGCTTTTCAGTGGTCCTATTCCCCATAGGTAGAACACTCTCCAGAAATTATGGAATCTTGGCTGTGAAATTCTGTGCAAGTACAACCTTTTTCATCTGGGAAAATTTTTCTTTTCCTTTCTTCCAGTCATTTGTCCAAGTGCTGCTAGCGGTCACCCACCACAGAACAGGAGTATGATCATCACTTCTGGAAACAATACGGGTTTTGAACTCTTCGAGGAGTGGTGGAACAAATCACAAACAGTACCATTTTACCTGATAGCTGTTCTTCTACCCCTGCTAAATCTGAAGTCTCCATCGTTTTTTGCAAAGTTCAATGTCCTAGGTAGGTAACAAAAACTATTAAAGCATTGGTTTACTGTAGCTAGAATTGATAGAAAACAATGAAAGCTACTCCAGGGAGTAAAATCGTAGAATCATTCTGTTGGAAAAGACCTCTAAGATCATTGAGTCCAACCATTAACCTAGCACTGCCAACTCCACCACTAAACCGTGTCCCTAAGCACCACATCTACATGTCTTTTAAATCCCTCCAGGGATGGTGACTCCACCACCTCCCTGGGCAGCCTGTTCCAATGCCTGACAGCCCTTTCTGTGAAGATAAGTTTCCTAATATCCAACCTAAACCTCCCCTGGCACAACTTGAGGCCATTTCACCTCGAGTACTGTGTCCAGTTTTGGGCCCCTCACCACAAGAAAGACATTGAAGCCCTGGAGCGTGTCCAGAGAAGGGCAACGAAACTGGTGAAGGGGCTGGAGCACAGGTCTTATGAGGAGCGGCTAAAGGAACTGGGCTTGTTTAGTCTGGAGAAGAGGAGGCTCAGGGCAGACCTTATTGCCCTCTACAACTACCTGAAAGGGAGTTGTGGTGAGCTGGGGGTCGGCCTCTTCTCGCAGATAACTAGTGACAGGACAAGGNTGATCCTTGAGGTCACTTCCAACCTTAATGATTCTATTCTATTCTATTTCCTCTTGTCCTTGGGAGAAGAGACCAACCCCCAACTGGCTACAACCTCCTTTTGGGTAGTTGCAGAGAGCAGCAAGGTCTCCCCTCAGCCTTCTCTGGGCTAAACAACCCCAGTTCCCTCAGCTGTTCCTCATCAGACTTGTGCTCCAGACCCTTCACCAGCTTCATTGCCCTTCTCTGGACACGCTCCAGGGCCTCAATGTCCTTCTTGTAGTGAGGGGCCCAACACTGAACACAGGACTCAAGGTGTGGCCTCACCAGAGCCGGGTACAGGGGGATGATCACTGCCCTACTTCTGCTGGCCATGCCATTCCTGATGCAAGCCAGGATGTTGTTGGCCTTCTTGGCCACCTGGGCGTGCTCCTGGCTCATGTTCAGCTGGCTGTCAACCAACACCTCCAGGTCCTTTTCCTGCAGGCAGCTTTCCAGTCACTCTTCCAGTAGTTTGCTGGCAGCAGATACTGTGCCTCAGAGTGGTTCATTGGTTATTTTTTTAATTACCCATGGCTTTCAGCCCTGCTCTGCTTGAGTCTTGTAGTTAATGTTTTTAAAATAAGTGCGTTATCATGGGCAAATATTTTTTATTTGAGAACCTAAATATTAAAATACAAAATTTCTCGTAACTGCAGTAGATTATTATGTAATTCAGGAGATGTTCAAATGTGCCTTAATTTTTATTAAATTTGAAGTTTAAAGGACAAAAAAAAAAGGAAGGCAGATTTTGAGATTCTGGTGTGAATCTCATTAGAGCACTTTCAATTATCTTTACGTGTACAGAAACCTAAATCATTAGGAAACTACATAATATTTTAGCTGTTAAGCTGATCCTCAAGTACAGAGCCTTTCATCTTCCTTGACCATGTTCTGTGTAATCACATGATAACTTCTTCAATTTATTTTTTAACCTTGGAGATACTGCTAGGATGAAATGATGTCTTAACTGAATCTGTATTCTAAACCATAAAAATGCTATTTCTTTGTCTTACTTAAAGTCTGTTTTCTGGTGACTAGCAGCATTATTGGCCAGGAGGTTGCATCGCAGTAGCCTTGATTACTGTTGCACAATTTCCTGAGGTAGTGATTAGTCTGCCCTTATCCCTTTCAAATGGCAGGAGCCAAGATCGTTAGCTCTCCATCCCATGTGCAGGCACGGCAAGGTATTTATACCCATCTGTGATCTTATCTGTAGTCCTCTAGCTGTGCCAAGTATTATTGCTGGATGCCGCTGAACCAATGAGATGGAATGCAAATCCAGTATTATGATCAAGGTTATGAACAAGACCAGGTTTAAATCACTAGTGATCAAATGTCCTTATCAGCTTCTAGCTCCCAGTGTAAAGTTCACTACTGCAGTAAACGTGCATATCTCATTGGGCCTTTTGGTTCAAAAAGTCAGTGACTGACTGGACATTGTAATAGCTGCAATACCGTGGCTGACGTTGTCTCATGTTAGATTAAAATCCTGACAGCTGGAGCTGGAACCTGTCTGTTGCTGCGCTGAGACCTCCCTATCTGCCCAGCAGCAAGGTTGTGGGTACTTCTTTCCCTGTCACTAGCGCAGTGTCTGGAGAACATTAAATATACTGAAAGCTTGCATTGAGTGCAGGTGCGTTATTCCTTCTCTCTGACGTATGAAAGAAGGAAAAAGAAAATTTAGACCTAGCCTGTATTTCTAAGAATGAATACCAGCCCTAAGTGTTTGAGCTACTCATAACTGGTTGGATGGAGCAAGAATAAAATACAGGACAAAAGCTTTCTACTGCCTCATGGTGTTTGTTTGGCTGTTGTCTTTTCTAGGTACGGTTTCAGTTGTCTACTTAGTTTTTCTGGTTACTGTAAAGGCTGCTCGTCTGGGAATCCACTTAGAATACAACTGGTTTACAGAGAATGATTTTTTTGTACCAGGTAAGATAGTTAAAATGCAGTAATGAAGCATATATATGATCAGTTTAAGATTTTTTTTAAAGCAATACATGAACGACTTTCTCATTTACCTTGTAACACCTTTGTGAGATAAGTGAGAAGATGCTATCTGATGTTGTATGCTGAGGCTCAGGAAGGAACCCTTGTGACAAAGTGACATGGAATCCTTTTCCTAGGGATGTTCCTTAATTAGGAGACAGTATCAACACTGAAGAAGAGGAGGAGTGCCCATCAGAGATATCACCAACATATATCGTGTGACAGGGAGCTTGCCATAGTCCTGTTTCACCTGTATTATATGAAGTTCTAGCTGCACCAGTTTCAGAACATGCCTATTTCAGTAGCAGTTACAAATGACAGACTGTAGACAGACTGACTAGTAAAGGTATTGTAAATTCTCCACACACTGTCTTGCTTAAATGCAATGACTTATTCACCATAATTTACAAGTGTGATTTTCCTGTTCAGTACACGAATATTTTCCTGCATGAACAGGTAGTCTAAAGAGATCAATTTCTTGTTTTGGGAAACTTGGAATGAGAGCTCTGGGGTTAGTTGTTAGCTATTTTTTCCCCATCCTTTACGACAGGGAAAATTGCATGACCAGTTAGCTCCAAGGAGCTACGTCCTGTGCTGTTGAATTTTGTCTCTCCTCCTGTTCTCAGAAACAAGAGTATTTTGTCCTTTTTTAGTAGTTATTCATTTACTTAAGGCAAAATTCAGAGATACGCACTTTCTTAAAGTTTCTTGTATGGGTTTATGCATTTTTAGTTTCCTGGTCATAATAAGTACTGTACTAATAGTTTTATACATGGTTGCAAACTATTGTTAGGTCCAATAATGTAGAACTGGAGAACAAAACAAGCATAACTTAAAACATTAGAATGGGTTTTGAATTACTGTAGCAAGGTAGAAATGAAAAAAAGAAACACCAGAGTTGTTCCATGTTTCTAATAGAATCTGGTCTAATTTGTGGAGTCTTGGTAACACATTGTGGCAGCAAGAGTAACAACTCAATGAGTAAACTACAGATAGTAGTTACTTGAGTAAAGCTACTGATATGAAATTCAACTGATTTAACACACATTACAGTTGCAGTGGTCTTTCAGCTACTTATTCTTTGTCCTCTACCAATCCCTTTGTGTTGATTCAGTGCTCTAGTTGAACTGAAATTGATCTGGCACAATAATAAGCAGAACAAACATCTGAGCTAGTGTATTCCATGTGTGTTTGGCAGAGAGGTCTGCTGAAAACCGAGTATTCCCCTTCTCTGCTCACCAGCCCTTAGCTGTCATCAAAGCTATTGGTTCATTTTCCGTAACTGCTGAAGTCATTACTTATTTATCTCAGCCAGCCATTCAGAACCCTATTTCAAGACCTGAATGACAAGAAACAAGTGAAAGGCTATGTAAAATGGATTCTTCAGCTTGGCCATGTCACCAGTTAAAAAAAGTAGTATCCTTTCTGGCTGAGTCTGCAAAGCCAGGCAATTTTTGCTGAGTATGAGACTGTGCAAGACCAAAACAGATGCCTTGAGGATGAACTGGATTATCTTCGTAATTCCCTAAGAACCCTCCTGACTACTGCAGCACAAGTACAAACTTACAGATGTATGTAGGTAGTTCTGAAATGGTGCTATCTGTGCTGTATATTTTCCTCCATCACTGCATTTACTTTTTGACAGAACTTTTGGACTATCAAACTACTTTTGTCTCCAGTGTTAAAACTTGGATTTGAAAGTTTCAAATGATTAGCATCTGCATTAATGACGTGTTGTGATTTAATCTGGCAGGCTTTGGCAAGCAACCACACAGCGCTTTGTTCGCTCCCCTCCCCCGTCCCGTGGGATGGAGGAGAGAATCAGAACAAGTAGTAAAACTCATGGGTTGAGAGAAAACAGCTTATAGGACAGAAAAGGAAAATAATAATAATAATATAAAAAAATTTAAAAGATATACAAAACATGTGATGCACAGCACAATGTCTCACTCGAGCCACAACGCTCCCTGGCCAACACCCCCAGCTTACATACTGAGCACGACGTGGTATGGTATGGAATATCCCTTTGGGCAGTTTGGGTCGGCTGTCCTGGCTGTGCCCCCTCCCAGCCTCTTGCACACTCCTGTGGAAGGCTCGTGCCTCCTCCCTGGCAGGGCCTGGGAAGCTGGGAAGCCCTTCCCTTGATTGTAAACACTGCTGAGCAACAAGTGAACACCGGTGTGTTATCAGCATTATTCTCATCCCCAACCCAAAACACAGCAAAAAAAACCCCAGCCACTACGAAGAAAATCAACTCTGTCCCAGCTGAAACCAGGACATCACCTATTTTGTTTTTTATGGCATTGTTCTTAACGCTATCTGTAAGTAGAAATGATACTCAAACATGTGCTCCTCAGTCAGTAGATGGACCACAATGTTTGGTCTTACTCCACTGTGTGCATGGAAACACGATTTTAAGTGGAGCTGCCCCAGCAAACGGTCTTCAAATGCTCTTATGGCCTCATACCTACAGACTCTTCCTGAGGGTGCAGGAGAAAATTCACCCCAACTACGGTTCCCTAATAAATCGGAAACCAGCCTAAGTCTAAGAAATCAGGTTTTGAGCATCTTGAACTTGACAAGGGGGAACGGCTGCAAGTTGCGCCAGGGGAGGGTCAGGTTGGAGATAAGGAGAAATTTCTTCTCGGAAAGGGTGGTCGGGCATTGGAACGGGTTGCCCAGGGAGGTGGTGGAGTCACCGTCCCTGGGGGGGTTAAAAGAAAGGTTGGATGTGGTACTTAGGGACATGGTTTAGTGGGTAATAGGTGGTAGGGGGAGGGTTGGACTGGGTGATCCTTGAGGTGTCTTCCAACCGTAATGATTCTATGATTCAAGCTCAAGATCTATTAAGCAGTCCTAGTGCAAAATGAATTCTAGTACAAGATGCGTGCCATGGGTCACTAAGAAGTGCAGCACCCGATAGTTGGGCTAGTTTGGCAGTGTGGCTAGTACTGCTAGTGTGTACCTCGTGCATACAAATCCAGCTATTACTGATTATTGTAGTGATGGGAGAAATGTAGGGCTGAAAGAGATTCTGAATCTATCGGTTTGATTTTTATTATTGAGATTAAAGTAGTGGACGGAAAACAAGCCCAAAAGTCACTTGCACTCTCAGTTCTATCAGTAGTGCATCATGCTAGTCAGGTATTGAAGATACAAGGAATCTAGCCCTGGGGAGGGCATGTTCTCTCAATCTGGATGAGCCCTTCATTAATTGCCTGGGGTATGTTTGCCTTGCTGACTTCATAGCACTTCAGAGAATCTGGTTTAAACATGTTTGCCATGGAGCTGTCTGTGGTTTGATCTGATGAGTGTTTTGCTATATTGCTGGATGCTTTCCAGAAGCTGAGCTAGCCCAGCATTCTCTAATTGCTGTTAACACTCTAAAGAGTACATATATCCTTATGTAATGCAAAGAAGGATGGTGCTTTAATGATGTTACACATTGGTGAACTCCTATACCAGTTGCAGTGCTTCCGAAAAAACAATCTTGCAAACATAATCCTTCACGTATTGAAGTAGCAGCTATTCCCATGGAGGCAAAAACATAAATAATTTTTTTATAGATACTGTAAAGGTGTATGATAAGACAGGAAGTTGCTCTGCCTTTCTCTATGCCCTGATTTGTAAGAAGCTCTCAAATGTCTACAGATGACGTTTTTCCTCTCAGAAAAGCTTGTATGTGTAAATCCTAGACTGACCTAATAATCTCTGATGGTTGGGGTCTCTCAAGAAACTTCACTGCAGAGTGCGTTATATAGTAAGCGTCTTCATGCATTTTGTACTTCCTGATTAAATACCTGCATTGCCTATGGTCAAAGATAAGATAGGTTGTCCCAGTGCAGCAATGAGGTTTGCGCTTCTGCCAGTAGACTCCACAGCTTTGTGTCTCCTCTGCATTTTGGCATTGTTTGTTTCAAAGAAGTAAGTTATTAACACATTTTTTTTTCCTCCCTTAGAGTTTAGAATTCTGTTCCCTCAGCTCACAGGGGTTCTGACACTTGCTTTCTTCATCCACAATTGTGTCATCACACTTCTTCAAAATAATAGGAATCAAGAAAAAAATGTAAGTAATTTCGCAAGACTGTGCTGATTTGTATCTAGATTGCTGGGTAACACAAATTTTTTCATGTCTGCTTCTCTTGAAATGGATCCAGGGACTGTAATAGCTTCAGAAAATGTAACTTGCTCTTGTGATCTGATAACAAACCAGTTATACATAGTTTTCACTGACTACCAATGAATAACAGATACATTACAAATTTATTCAAATGAAAACCTTGAGGAGTGTCCCAGATTTATTTGTGGTCAGACTGGTATTAAATGGCCAAATTACACGGAAGAGGCAGAAAGATTAACAGTGTTGAAAGACTATAGAAAAACTGACCGATTTTAGAATAAAAATGCTGGAGAGATTTGGGCACAGGACCGATTTTACCAAAGTCCTGAAAAATAATGTTGGGGTCTAGATAATATCTCTTCTCAGAGTTGAGTCAGTGGTTCTGTGTCACAATCCAAGTTAAGGTTCGTAGGGAAACTGGACCCTATTTAGGAAATCCTCAAAGTTGAAGTCTGGATTGGGAACTTTTATGACATGTAGGCTCTGGACTGGTCCTTTGCCCTGGAAAAAGTTATGTACTGCTCATCCAGCTGGAACTGCATTCTTTCTTAAGATCTTCCTGTAAACAAAGCAATATCTCCTCTCAAAACTAAGACTGGTTTCGAGAGTTTTACTTTTTAGGTAACGTTTCCATTATAAAATACAAAATGGAGTACGCATGATAGAATGTTAAGAGTCACAGAGTATGTTTTTACTGTAATTATTTAATTTTTTCCTCCCTACTTTCCAGGATTGTCATCCAGCTTCATTAAAATTTTAGCTGTAAAGATAACTACAATAACATACAAGGATTTTTTAAATATTAGCTGTATGAAAAACTGGTACAGAATCATAGAATAGTTGAGGTTGGAAGGGACCTCTAGATATCTTCTTGTCAAACTCCCCACTTCAAGCAAGGCCACCTAGTCAGTTGCCTACACAACGCATCAAATAAAATACATTTGATTTGATTATTCAGAGGTGAAGAAGATTATGTGCCAATGCAGTGAGATGACTTTGTGCTTTAGTGATCTGTATAGATGCTTTTTTGTCCCTAAAAAAGGCCACCTCTGCAAAGAAGTCAGGAATTCTACAGGAAAGCTTTTTGGGTTTTATGGGGGGGTTTATGGACATTTCTGACAATAGGTTAAAACATAAAGGGGGGGGTTAGTGGAGCTCTGGAGAAAGAAAACTACGAAAGCTTCCTCTCAGTTTTAAGAAGATCTCACAATGTGGAAAAATCCAAGATTTTTCTTTAGCTGTGGCTTTCAAATTCTAAACGCATGGTTGCTCCAGCAGTCAGTTCTGTATGCAGCAGGGCCTAATGCCTCCTGCCACCTGCAAGACTTTTCCTGTGGGTTTTTCCCCTCCATTTACATCAGAACAAGCAATCAGCTGCAGAAAGCAGCACGTGGGATCTTCTGCAGCTTGCTTTTCCTGCGTTAAGGACAAAGAAGCTGCTGCATGCATTTGAAACAGCTTTTCTGAATGTCCTCCCTGGAGCTTAAGCTGAATTTCCAAGTAAGCCCTTGACTACACTCACATTCCAGGAAAGAGCACCTTTAAGTACTGCAGGAAAGGTTTATACTGGGAAACTGAATCTGTGCATAGTTCTTCCAGTTTTATTTGGCTAGAGATTTTCTTCCCTATTTGTAGCTGTACGGGAGCCTTTCACCTGGGGCTTGAAGTGCTTTGCAAATGTTAATGAAGCACTGGTGCTCTTGAAGAGCTAGCTGTTTTGTGATTATTTCACTAAGCTGCTGGACTAAGTGGGAGGTTTACATATGTATGGGGTCTCAACTTCTGTCACGGTGTTGAGGGTATTCTTCTGTATGTATTTACATGAACAAGATGCTTTCTTGTATCAGTATCTCATGAGGAGTTCTGTGAAAAGGCATGGAACTTGGCAAACTAGAAAAGTTTTGGAAAAAACTTGCTGAAATTACTGGTCATAAGAACAATTCTTTGGGGAGGTGGAAAAAAAGTAAGAAAAACAATAACATTCCTTTTACGGAGTCAGAAATCCAAAACAATAGTAGCTTCCATTCTGGTCAGAGGTGTGTATCACTGCCCAAAGCTAAAACACACATGAAGGGAGGATTCCTCTGGCTGCTATTCCAGTACAGTGGCGTGGGTGTGAGAAGAGCGGTGCACTGGAGTAAACCAAATATCAGCAGCACAGCCTGGAGAAGCCTGTGAGCAGGGTTCTTAGTCTGCAGGTCAAAACCGAGCTCCCTGTTCCCACTGCAGCCCCCCTTGCATTGATCGGCGTAAGTTTTTGTGCGCTGCACAATCACCTGGTTTGGAAACTGGTTAGAAAACTAAGCCAGCCACAAAAAGGTGATTTCTTTGGGCTGTTTTTCTGATTCACATCTGTGATGGGGTCCCTGAGCAATTGTACAGATGCTGCACAAGCCCATATCATGGTCTACAGGCATGAACATGCTGGTGCTGTCTTCTAACAATTGTTTGTAGACCTGCCTGGTGAAAGGCTGGGAGCTGGGTTTTGTCCAAGTGGTCACTGCAGAAGGCATGGAGCTGTGGATGGTCCTTATTTTCTGCAATATCGAAACACTCTTTATTTCCTGTAAAAGAGTGAGCTTACATTGATGCTGCCCTACCACTGATTCCCCTTTCCAGTCAAAATTATGCACAGCATGATGCATTTTGGTGAAATACTTTTTTTGTCATCCTGTTAAATGTTATTACTTGCCCTTGATGCTTGAACAGGTGAAGTCTGGTTTTATGATATGGATCAGAGTCCTGTTGAGATATTACAAAGGCAGCATATATCTTTTGAGAAGTGACATCTGAAATTAGATGCTCAAAAGGTACTTCGTCTAATGTGCTAATAATTACTAAACACTGATAATAGGCTTCTCCATCCAAGAAGCAACTCTACAAACTATCTTTCATTGTGGTACTGAAGAAAAAAGTGAACTATTTTCTCCATGGAATGCAACAGGGAAAACAAGGCCTTAAAATTGGCTCATGTCTTAAGCATCACATAGGAAACATCTGCAGAGCCGCAGAGCCTTCACTGTGTTGCACCCAGTCCTGTGCCACAGGTCCAGCCTGTGCCTGGGTGCTAGTTACGAGTGTGATAGAAAGTCTTCTCCTTTCAAGAGTTTTCTTTGTTAGCTCCACCCGATTTATCAGACTCATCCTTTTGTTAGGAGGCTGGTTTCTGCCTTGCTGCTGCTACTGGGGCTCTATCACCCAATTTTCTCTTCTTCCAGGGGCACTTCTAACACTTTATTCTGTGCATCTGACCGGAAAAGCTGGTCACAAGTAACTGCAACTACCGTATGCTCTCCCAAGTTCTGCCTCAAAATCTGCCTGTTGGTTCAGGTGTACTTGACAAGGGCTTGGCAGGCGACAAGCTGTGATCCGTACAGACTGTGACCTGCATGTTATCTTTGATACTTCCCTTCCGCTCTGGTCCCCCAAATACTTACTTATTTCAACCATTTTTTCTACATTTGAATTTTAGATTATAAACTTTAGGTGTGTGGACTGCCGTGTTCTTCTGCTTAGGCAGCTTCCTCCACAGTGATGTCTGTTCTGAATATAAATGTCTTAATATAAAATTTAAAATGAATAAATGTGATTATTGCTCTGTTACTTAATCCTTTTATCTCTCTCCATGAGTCCTTTGGTTTTATCTAGAATTATGCTGTCTAAACAGTATTTATAGTCAAAGTCTTTAGGGAGTGAACCCAGGTCTCCTGAAGAGTAATGAACAGTAATCAAAAGATATTCCTGTTATATACACAAACACACACTCCTGAACAAAGATAACCATCTTATATGCAGAATCAGATGTTTGCTGACGGATGTTTGAGAAATAAGTTCAGGTTTTCGAGTTGTCTTTATTTCTTTTCTTGTTGCTTATGGAAATCAAAATCTGGATATGCTTTGTATGACGGCACCTGAAGACAAGGGTCTGTTGTGTTACATGCTATAAAAATACGTTATCAAAATTAATCTCAGCACTTAGTTTCAGTACACATTAAAGAATACAACCTTAGGAACTGTAGCAATGTGAACTGATTAGTATAATCAGAGGTAATAGCACACCAGCTATTTACCCTTAATCAAGTGTAGTCCAAATGAAGCAGCAAGAATTTAATTTCAGTTTGCTTGCAACTGCAAGTACTTGTCACAACAAAAATAGTTTTACCGTTGGTTCCAGAGCTTATATGTAGGCTGAGTAAAAACAACAACGTGAGAGTTACTATGCTGTCTTTATGCATTAGGAATACACCTAAAATACCAGATTTAAAGGAAGTGAAAAGAGGTTTTGTCAGATTATGTGCCTTAAGAAGGTTTTGGGTGCATTTTGAAAAATTGTCCGAGTCCTGTCTTCATGAGATGAGAGTCCGTGTCTCTCTGCAAATCCATCTTACCCTGATTAGTCTCTGGCTCCTGCAGTTAGTGGAATTTACTCATAAATATCCATAAGAAATCTGGATACTCAGATTTAGTATTCCTAAAATGACCTTTTAGGATGGGTAGTGGTGCTTTTGAAGACGTAGCTGTTACATAAAAATCTGTAGAGGTTCTGATGTCACCGAGGAGAAATTCTGGGAGTAATTTAAAGAAAATGCTATTGCTCAACCTCTGATGAAGGTCCATAGTCCTTACTCAGTGACCAGTATGAGAAGACTGAAGGCTAGAAAAGCGTCTTCCAGCTGCATGTAACTGGTCATCAGGAGGAAGAGGCTTCAGCTGGAAGTGTGCAGTTGACAGGGGCGTGAGGGCCACCCTGGGGTATATGTTAACAGCGTATTGTTGTCTGATGAGAAATGTCATTGACTTCTTGCAAGCTCATGGGAAAAAGGCATTGATTCTACCCCAAAAGCACAGGCAAAATGAGCAGGAAATTCCAGTTCCCTCACTAAAAACTGGCTTTCTTCTGAATGTTTCTTGAAACTCTACCTTTTTATACTTTTCCCAGGGACCACCTTGCCCTCGGAAGACCTCAGAAAGGCATAGGATGTACTTCTTTTGTCACCAAAACAGTGTGAAGAAACACTTAAGGAAACATTTCCCTGCACAGATGTGCGCAAGCTTTGCCCACACTCAGTGAGGTGGCTGGAGGCCGTGATTATGATCCTAGTCTGGAAGACATATAGTGCTAATAATTTGGTGCTTTGCCTGAGCTAGTAAGAGTTGCTTCTCAGTCACAGGAAAATAGGGTCATGTATTGAAGTGTTACTAGTAATTGTTTAAGAAGCTGCTAATCAGCAGCAGCTGGACAAATGATTTGCTCTAAGGTAATGAGTGTTTTGTAGTGTACAGTATAAGCTTATACAGAATGTAGTTGACTAACTAGAAATAAATGGTCACCCAATTTATTGCCCCTGAAAAAAGAACTGATGTAGAACAGTCCACTAAGTACATTGCTATGAGGTCAGTCTGGTGTATATCTGGATTCTGTAATTTCTTGAAGTGCTTGAACAGATTTGCTGCTGATTTTCCAATAGTAATTTGTTAAACAACTTTCAATTATTTTTGTGTACTTGACAATCTTCATATATTAGATACTTTATATAGTCAAACTTGTCAAAAGTGAACACTGAAGTTAAGGTTTAAACCCATGTTTAGGTGTATATAATAAATATACATATATTATAAAAATGGATTTATAACTCTAGCTTCAGCACGCTCTCCTAAAAATCTTTTATTATTATTTAGTTCACTTACTTGGTGTGTTTACAGAAATCCAGTAATAAAGTGGATAGGCAATTTAAAATTAAAGAGTCATGATAAAATACAGTGCTAATGCTAAAGGACATATATACCTCTGCACCAAGCTATTCCTTTCTGTTTTGTTTGTGTTTCATTTAATGCTGTATAAGCTGTGTCATCCATTATCACACCATTTGTACAGCAGCCCGACATACTAGTTTCTGGTTTGGAGCCAGTGTGTGGATATCATTCTCTTAGGTTTCAGAGCAGCTACTTTAAAAATGTCCTTTACATTGTATCTGCAATTGGGTAGGCTGATACCTTTAATTGCAAGACTTTAATCCTGACAAGAGATTTAACATATGGCATGGACAGGCTTTCTGTCTTCAACAGCTGTCTCTGTGTCCCAAGGCTCTTAGTAGGAATGTAAGACAGTAGAGCAGATTTCTTATTTATTTGTTTTGGTAACTGCTGTATGTCTGTGTACCCAGCAATAACATGCTACATCTATTGGCATATCTATTTCTTGGTGCCTTTTCTGTATGTAGACAGATACGTAATACTTATCTAGCTCCACTTTGGTGCATCTTCTTGCAGCTTTTTGATCTGATCCAGGACCAGAGTTCAAGTCCTTATTGAAGTAACAGAAAGTAAAAGCAAAAAATGTAAAAGCAATAGTAATAAATACAAAAAATAACAGTAATAAATGCAGTAGAAATTGTCTCGTGAGGTTTTTTATTTTGCCTGTTTTGGTGTCCTCAGGTGAGAGACCTCTCTATTGCGTACTTCCTGGTGGGATTAACATATCTGTACGTTGGAGTGATAATTTTTGCATCTTTTCCTTCTCCACCACTGTCCAAAGAATGTATTGAACAGGTGAGATATTTTACTGCAGTCTATATTCATCCTTGATCTTTTAATAAATACATATTTAAAAAAGGAAATGCTACTGCTTCTTGCTTCATGACTCATGCTGGCAGATACATCTGCCCTTGACTCTAGTCAGTTGGCTAACACCTCTGGGGCACTACCGCAAACAGATGAGTAATGCTTGTGTTATCTCATTTATATTCATGTCTGGTTGCCAGCAGTTCAATTGAAAACAAATATTTAATAAATAGTCTGTGAAAGTGATGAAAAAAAGAACCAAAATGCACAACTGAACAGTTGAGCTTCAATTTCCTTAACTTCTTTAATCCTGAAAAGTATTATGTTTGTGTTTAGTTGTGCATGCAGTGACCAATCCCACTCATTGGGACTGGCTTCAGGTACTCCAGAGAAAGAAATGTAACATGAATGCAAGCTCGTTTAGTTCGGAGTCCTCACTGTGGGTATGTTTGGAGTCTAACACTATGGTGAGCCTTGCCAGCAGAGTTCTTCAGATAATAGCACCACATGAAATACCCTGTGAAGGTTATTAAACTCTTACCTGCTTACAGGAAAGGCTGATTCCCACACCCTAAATTACTTCAAAGATAGGAGTTATCAATTGGTGATCCATTTTATCCTGAGTGTTCTGTGTCTCTTGCGTAATATTTAGCAGTAAAGCAGCGTTTAAAGCTTCCTCTGACTGTCAGAACTGGTACCATTGTTTAACCGTGAAATGACTTTTTGAACCATTTGAAATAACTTTATGGAGCAAAATTCACAGTTAAATGATAGATGACGAGTGGCTTTCTTCCCATTTATTTTCTGTAGTTGTACGAAGTAGTTACAAAGCCGCTCGTATATTTCTGTGATACTTATGTCTTATACTACTTTTTCAGATATTCCTACTTGTAGTATATGATGCCTTCCTCATTTGTATGATTCAGTTCTACTTATTAAGTAACAAATTTTAATATCTAGATATATATATAAAAGGATAGCTAATATAAGCATATGAATCCATCTGCCTAAAAAATCCAGTGGCACTTCCACAGCCTTCATTATTTGAGGATGTTCAGAAGATTAGAAAATTATTCCATCCTTAATGCTAGCATGAAAGCTGACATCAGCTCTGTAATATTAAAAAAGCGATTGGTATTTGTTGGCAAGGCAATTGTAAGAGAGGGAGAGAATATTTCATTTAGCAACTGTAGTTACTTGGCTTTTATTCCTTTCTCTCGTGTACGCAGCTATTAAAATCAGCAGATACATACAATCAAGCCACCATTGATAAATGTAACATTATTCCTATGTTTAGAATTTTCTAGATAACTTTCCCAGTGATGACATCATGTCTTTTGTTGCAAGAATATTCCTGCTGTTCCAGATGATGACTGTATACCCACTGTTGGGCTATCTGGCACGAGTTCAGCTGTTAAGACAGTTTTTTGGAAATGCTTATCCAAGGTAGGAAATCTACTCCTTGACAAGATCTTGGCACACTTTGCTTAACTGGCCTTCTGTTGTCAGAAATTTGGCTGAGCTTTCGGGGATTTCCTTTGCTGCATGAGGTACATTTCAGAAGCTAATGTCACAATGTTTGTAGAGTCAGGGGTGAACACGCATGCAAAATAAACTCTTGCCTGCAGATCAGGACTGCTACAGCTTGCCAGAGCAGAATGGGGAGGTTGTTTTGTTTTAGCTCTTCATTTTGTCAATAAACAGAGGAATTTTGTCAACACGGTTCCTTTGTGTTATGCATTTATATGCCAAAGGAAAATTTGTTCAGGAAAAAAATTTTGTTCGATTCAGAAACATTTCATCAAGTAGTCTTTAAGCTGTGAAGGACATACACTCTGGATATTAACCTTTCAGGGTGCCATATGTGTTTTGGTTGTGCGTAATTAGTAATCATCCATCTGTTTTTAAACAGAGCTGTTAGCTGTGTTATCGAGGCTGCTGCTTATGCTCATATAAATAGCTTTTCACATGCTAATTTCAGAGATGAGCCACACCCCTGCACTTCTACACTGTCTGAACTCCAGGGAAGAGCTGATCCAAACTTCAATTTTAGTTTTGTTGGTTTTTTTTAAATAAAACCTAGGACATTTCTATTTGGAGAATTGTCTGAATTTGTCACAGCTGAGAAGTTGGCATTTATATCTAAGTTTCTTATTTTATATTGTGAATTACTGTTGATGGAAGAAAGAGAAAAAATGTCCCAGGAAGAGATGTGTATTTCCTCTGTAGCGTGAGCAGTAGCATACAGGTCTGGGAAGATGTTCCAAGTGTCAGGTTTCTTCTGAGTACTAAAATAGGTATGAGAAGGTCTAGAAATTGGATGCCTAAAATTATCCAGTGAAATAAGTGCCTACTTTTTTTGCTGCTAAATTGTACACAGTTCCACGCAGAGGAGATTTTAGGAACGCCTGCAAGTTACTGTTGGAAACAAGGCCATTGATTTAAGTGCTAAACATGGATTTCACAGCCACTAGGAAATAGTCATGTCCTTTATATTCTGTGGACGTGCCTCTTCCTATCTCCTCCCTCCAGTTACTCCCTGACCAGAATGCTTTTTATTTCTCTCATGTCCTCTTCTACAACGTACAGCTTCACACCAGTCTCTTCTCAGGTTAATTCCAGCTTGCTGTTTTAAGCCTTCATGGTGTGACGAATGTGATGATGCAAATACTTGCTTGGTTCTTTTCTCCAGGATGTCCTGTGGGTAGCTTCACTCATCTTTTTTTTTAAGACTCCTTTTAGGGAGGTATTTAAAGTTCCTGAGAAGTCAAAAATGGTTTCTAGGAAGCCACTTAAATCACTCAAACTTATAAGGTAGTACATTCTGGCTGGCTGGCTGTGTCTGCCTCTCTAGTACCCCAGGTATTTCAAATATAGCACAAAAATCACTCAACCTCTGAGCTCTGGCTTCAGTGAATTTACAATCTGCAAGGTCAGCCTTTAGTTCTTCTATGCAATGGGGACTAACTGAAGACTGGTAGCAAGCACAGGACCTGTCTCTGGGGTGATAGTAAAGAGCCCACTTGTGAAATACATCTTTTGATGACTCATTCTCAGCAGTAGCTAAAGCTGATGAAGGCCCTTTATTAGCACTATGCCTCTGTCATCTTTCTAGGAAGAATTTCAGTATTTTGGGTTTTTCCCAGAGCTACTTTTATGGGGAAGCATTTTGCAAATACAAAGAAGTAGCTCTTACTGACAAAATGATGATGTCTCTCTCTGTGGAGCCTGATGATCCACCCTGAACCTACCAGGAAACATTTTGTGTAGGACAATGAGCACTCTACTAGTAGTTGTATATACTTGGTTTCTTTTAGCAAAACCTTCAATGTCCAGGGCTAATGGTTTTCAGGCAGTAAGAGGAATGACCTGCAGAGACTCAAGTTTTAGCTCTTAGATATGCGCATAAGGTGTGTATGTGGAGGGAAATACTCCTGTCAGTTGACTGGAGAAAATTTCTTTGTAAGTAGCAAAGCAAAAAGGATGAAGCAGGAGAAGAAGAGCAGAACAGAAACTGATGTTCTGTGATGTCCTTTTAGAAAATTATAAATCAAAACAAAACCCACAGTTTAAAATCTTGGTGTTTGGGGACTGATTCTGTACCTTTACATGAATGTTCTACCTTCTCCTATTTTTGTTTTCACACTGTGCAAGTGGTGTTTAGGGGTGTGCACTCATGGTGTATCCATCCATCTGTTCATACAGCCCAGTAGGCAGTGCGCTGAATTTGCACTGATTGTGCATTTGAGGATCTCTGTTGGCAACCTAGCCTCATTTAACCCTGTGATTCAGTGTGCTAAATCACATGTATTTCCATAGGTACATCCTTCCTATATTAAGTTTACTTTAAAGCTGAGAGAATGCTATAAATTTACCTTCTGGCTATAATTGCCCCATTATTTCTTTTTATACAAAACAAACAAAAACCCCACAAACAAACAAACAAAACCCACAAACAGCAAAACAAAACAAAAAAAACCAAAAACCCAAGTCCCCATTGTAGATTTTCCTATCATCATTTTTAATCCCTGGGTTGCTTCGTATGAGCAATTGTTTGCAGATGTGGATACCTGTTGCTGCTATGGATGGAGTTAACAGAGAGCCATTAAGTTATTAGCTGGAGCACTTGGAGTTTGAGTGGATGCATCTTAAAGCTGGCTGTTGATTGAATAACTTCATCACACACATGCTTACAGGGCTGCCCAGTTTCTATTTCCTAGCAGTGACTATTGCTCAGGTCAATTTGGTTCTTTGCTTTAACTCCTTTTTTTTTCCCCTACTATTTATCTGTCACTGGATATGATGAAACACCAAGGTATTAATTTGCTGGTTTGTAGTTCTCAGTCTTGACAGTTGGTCTAATCCAAGGCAATTTCTACCAAAAGCAGCATCCTGTTCCGTATCCTGGGTTTTGCTCATAGGCCATGGATTATAACTGGATTATAATGAGGAATCATTTACTCAACTTCAGGGGAGCTTTTCTTGTCTCAGGATTGATCCCCATGTCTTCGGTCCCGTGCTTTTTAGATACTTGCAGCGCTATTTTTCTACTAAGAATACTTTACTTTGCTTAGCCGTAGTGTATCCCACTAACCAGTAGTCTTGCATGGTGAAGCAGCTCACCTTCTCCAAACTTAAAAGCTTAAACAGAAAGATACATAACTTTTTCTTCTCCCAGGTTTCACATTGGGGTCAGCTGAACAATGGCAGCTTGCTTGTCCGAAACACAGGGGAAACGAGTAGCATCCTATGTCCTCCTACAGTCAGGAGGAAAGCAAAAGCTCCCCTGCTTCTAAGAAGGGGAATTTTCCTTCGTCTTACATACCAGTATCAGTCACCCATTACTCTGCCCATCTTAAAAACAAATACACGTGTGGACATGCACAGTAGTCTTCTACAGGCATCGTGACAAAGCCTTCAGCCGTTCTGTGCTTCGTACAAAAGGTTTAGAGACAAGAGAAGAGGCATCTGAATTCCTTCTTTCATTTTTGCAAAATGCATGCTAGTGTGCATACTACAACACAGAAAGCGACGTACGGGGACAAAACCCAAGGAGCTGTTCATTCTCTTCTCTGTGGTGTTGTAAAGGCAGGCAAAATGCGTACTGGGAAATTACTTTCTTTTCTAAAGTGAGATGTATTTGCAATGGTGTCATTTAACGGGTGACCTAGGGCCAGAGGCATGTGCTTTATCTGCTGTTTCTTACGTGACTGGATCTTCTTAAATGTACAGAAAGCTACATTTTAATTATCGGCTCTTGGCTACAGTGATATTTGTGAACAGAGAATTCCCTTGATTAATTCTGTGCTGCACATAAAATGCTTTGTACAGTCATCTGATCAGTTTTTAAAACTTTTCAACATCATCTCTGTTCCGAGAGGGTAAATAAGCTGATGGACAGAAACCACTTGGCTTTCCTTAGAGATTGTCCTCCCTTTACTCCATGGTAGCCCAGCAGACCTGCCAGTTCTCCCACAGATGTGTGTCTTCTGATGCAATGAAATACATCTCTGCTGTTTGCATGCATAGTTAATTATCTGCTCTTCACCTAACTTCTGTCTTGCTTTTTAACTGCTGTGATTCATAGTCTTTTGACGGATGTCATTTGAGTGAGATTTCCAGGAAGAAAATGCATTTTTAGATACAGTAACCTTTCAAAACTTCTTAAATTATCCTGATATGCTTTTTTCCTTGCTTTCCTGTTTTCCTTACTGTGTCTGTTCACCCTGTGACACCATGCTGAGTCCAGCACTTCTAATTTCCTTGCATCTGACCTGCAGGGATTTGAGATCAGTTTCTTTCTTGAAATGTCCTCTGCCCTAGGGTTTGGCTTCACAGGTTTCAATACGATTCTTACTTTGAGGATGCTGAAGGTAATTGGATATGTATGGTCACTGTCGTTCAGTGGTTTAACTGTAACTACCACTTTCACAGGAGGGAACTTGATAGAGTAAGCCCTCCAATGATCATCTGGCATACCAGGTTGTTTCTTCACTGCCAGTCTGAAGTTTTAACCTTGCAATAGGGGGAAAAAAGCAAGACTTGGGGAAAGGCTTGATTTTTCTTTTTTCCTCTACCTCTCTACTATCATTTTGATGCAATTGCAGGAGTTCTGCAGGTGAGCAGTGATTTCCTTCATAGAAAAAAGCTAGAGTCTTCATATGCCCCGCTGAGAATATTGAGACTGAGGGCAGAAGAGATGGAGCGCCACGCGCCGCGCTTGGATTGCTGTGGGTGTGCCTCTTCTGTGCACGGCAGCCTCCTTGAGGCAATCCAACCTGTGCCTCAGAGCCGCGGCCCCCATCAGGCTGCCCCGCCAGACAGTCCAGCCCTGGCGTGGGCGTCACGCGTTTACCCCAGCCGGCAGCTCAGCCCCACGCAGCCGCTCGCGCACTCCCCCTCCATGGGTCAGGAAGAGAATCAGAAGAGTGAAAGTGAGAAAACCCGTGGGTTCAGATACAGCCAGTTCAATAGGGAACGCAAAAGCCGCGCACGCAGCCGAAGCACAAGAAGGAATTTGTTCCCCACTTCCCGTGGCAGGCAGGGGTGCAGTCGTGAAACTTAGAGGCTTATGAAAAATACTGCCTCAAATAATACAGCTACTAGTAGCCCTAGCTATCAGATTCTTCTTGATTCAGAACGATAGTTGATTTCTAAATGATAATGCCTTTCTCCTCATTAAGAATGAGGCTTCTTCCTGTCTTGGAGCTGAGATGAACTATCAATGTCTGCCGAGGTAAGAGGATTTGCAGGTTAAACACCCGTTGTCCAATAACACGATTACAACTCGGGCTGTTTAAAAAGCCTAGAAAAAAGAGCAAGGATGTTCAAGGGAGAAATACAAACAGTTGGTTTAAATCCTTTTCAGACTTTTTGATTTTGGTGTTATTCTTGAGGATCCTGCTTAATTGTAACAATTAAAACTAAAGCACTACTCTGCAAAAACTGAATTGGTTTGGAGGCCTCAGCGTTTTGAGACCATTGTTTTCAGTTGAGCTAAAACACATTCCCACCCCACCTACCCAATTATTTTTTCCCAGACCAAGAAGTTGAAAAATGTTTCATTTCAGGCCAAAGACACACATGCACCCCATGGAAGTTATGAGAAGCTAGAATTAATTTTTTAAAAATCAACAACTTTGAACTACAAAATCACTTATGTTTTAAAGCACATTAGAATGAAATACCTAAGACTTCTTTCAGGTTTTCTGCTAAAATATTCTGAACTGACCCAGACTTACAAAACCCTCACACTTTTTAATCTCCCTTACTAAAGAATTCATCTCAGCAGAAAAGAGAATGTAAGAAGTGCCGTAATTTTCTGTGTTCATAAACTTTTGGGTTGAATCTGCTGTATGAGTGGAGAGAGAGGAAGTAATTTTTAATGCCAAACACTTTTTTGTGAGCAGTTTAGTTAACTGGTTTTCCTTAACAATATTAGAGAAGCAGTAAATGTTTGATCCTGTTTCCCCTAATAAGTCTGATTCTTGGGATTTTATTTTTATTCGTGGGGTTTTACCAGGTTCATATCCAGTTATGTTTTTGTTAACATTTCAGCTGCTGTGTTTCCACTGCTATCTTCAGTCTCTGAGGTATACCTCTTGTACCACTGTTAAAATGTCATGTACAAAATTGAAGATATTATTTCTGTCTTCTCGAAATCAGTTTTTAAGAGTGAACATTAGAAATAGTCCCTATCTTAAATTATTCTTTGTGTTTAAAGCACCTCTCTTGCCCTAAACTGTAATGACTCTTAACTTGGAAACTGTCAGCCCACCTTTCAGCCAATGGTAACTTTTATAAGGCTTCTTAGGTAGTGACATCGTCCATAATACAGATACTTTCTACAGTTAAGAAAAAATTGGCACTGGCTTACAGATTTTGTTTATTTTAAGAAATCAAATCCTCCAGAAGAACAAACAGAAGCTGTCAGTGTATGTATGTTTCCTGTGCGTGCATTCTTTTTTCCCTTCATAGAAACAGCTGCGTGACCAAAATATCCCAGGTTTTTATTATATTTCCTGAGTTTACCTTACATTAAATATGCCAACATTTCATTCTCTAAAGAAAAGTGTTCTCCCTGAGTCTCAGCTCTGTGCGTAACTAAACTGTTTGTTTGCTGCATTAAAAGTTGCTTTTGCAAAACAAGATATCCATTTTGTTCATCCTCAATGCAAAAAGGAAAGCAACAGGATATTACTTGTAAAAACAAATTCAACAAAAAATTCTAGCATAAACAGTACAGAGATCATATATTAAGTGATGTCCAGCATTCTAAATGTTTGTCCTCTATCAAAATGCATTAGAGTTCAAGTTCTAAGGTATTTTTCTCCCACGTAGTATTCTATGTAATGTTTTCCACTCGATTCATCTTTTCGTTTCTTCTGGTTTCCATTAGTTCACTTTGGGCAATTTGGATCATTCTCTGAACAAGCTAATTCTTTCTTGTGGGAATTAAGTTATACAGTATTGTTTCTTTGGTATTTGAATATCCATCTGAAATACTTGAGTGCTGAGTACCACGTGTGGTGTTTTTCAGAACAACTGCCAAATTACACATACTTACTCCTTAAGAATATTTTGAGTCAAAACACTAGATCTTTAGAGTTTGGCACTCTGAATATTCAGTAGTTGTTACTTTTGCTGTGAAATTAATTAGCTTGAATAGACCGAGTTGTGCGAATGGAAACACCATCCATGTACCAGTTAAACGTTAGTGTAAATGAAGAATAACGGTGGTATTTTGTAATAAATACAGCCTAGATTTTAACTCTCTTTCCTCCCTTTCCTGTAGCGTTTTCCACGTGCTCATCCTGAACATAGCAATTGTCGGAGCTGGAGTAGCAATGGCAAGATTTTATCCAAATATAGGAGGTATCATAAGGTGAGTGTTGCTTGCACACCGAACTTGCCCGTGGTCTGGCTGCATGTTTACCTCTTGATGTTAAACAGGAACAATATGAGTGCAGGTAATTGTATCTTTATATTTTGTGAGGTTTACACTTTGCTAAGTTGTAAATAATGATTTAGAAGTATAAACAACCAGCTGTTTTAAAGTTCTGATGAGCTGCTATCTGTAATTGTGCCCCCGTATCCAAGGTGATCGGGATGATTCCTCAAGTGTTATTGGAGCTGTATCTGAGGACCTTCTAACTATACTCATGAAAGAATATGGTGGCAGCAGAAACATTACTTGGTTGTTGTGTGGCTTCTTTCAAGTTTTTGTTTTGTTTTAAGATCTTTTGAAGCCATTTTGAATGCCCGTCATCAAAATACAAGAAAGGAAGTTAACTTCAAAGGGAAAAGTAGCATAAAAGTTGTACTTCTAAATTATATCTTAAATATACCGTGTTATTAAACACCTGGGATTTCTTTAATTGAGAAAGAGTAGAGGAAATAATCTAATGAGTTTTATTTTCTACATTTTACACCATCATGTAGGTAATCATTGTAGTTCATTCCTAGTTTACATCTTTTCTTACAGCAACCAGGAGAGGGAGGTGTTTAAAAATATAGAAATCTGCAATTATAAAACCAGAATGACAGGCTTGGGTCTGACCAGAGTAGCAAAATAACTTACTCGTGCTCAGTGGCTGATCTTTGAGGTTTTTTCCATTTCCTTTTTGTTCTACCTCTCCTTTTAGTGAAAATTTTTGTATTCCAATAATAGAGATGGTCTAGTTATTAATTCCGAATAAATATCTCACCATACATTTCTCTGTTTGCAAACTGCTCCTGACCTCTGCTGATGTGTTTATACTGTGCATAGTAACCAAACATTTTGAACAGTGAATTTCCAGCTGATAAATTGTCTATATATAGTCTAACTCAAGTATTTGCTGGTTTCATGTTGCAGATGGTTACTCTGTATTATGATGTTTCCTCTATCTAAATGGAATGTTCAAATATTTGAAATAAAATATGCTGTTAGTTAATAATGCACATTTGGCTGCAGTATAGCTTAGTAGATGGAAACTCACAGTAGGGGAAAATAATGAGAAGGTTTTGGTAAGCAGGGAGTGGTTAGAAAAAAAAGCAGTTAAATGTTTCACTTGCTGTGGTTGATCATATTACCAGGAGGGCGTGTTGATCTTTTCAGGTCTGGAGAATGATTTGCTGGGAGCTCATTAAATAAATTAAACTGAAAGTTGCAGATTCAGGAGCATTTCTGTGCTTAACGTGCTTTAACATCTGTCCTCAGGGGGCTGGGGTGCAAAGAGATTTGCAGTTCTGACAGGGAAGACTGCACTGTCCAGTCTTTTCCTGTTGCATGGGAGTCAGTCCCCAGAAGCATCTGGGGATGGGACCGAAACATCCGAGGCGTGTGAGCGTTCAGGTGCAGGGGAGCAGCGGGCTGGGCAGTGCAGGGGCGGATAATTAAATGCCAGTGAAGGAGGTAAGGACAGCAAGGAGCAGAAACTGATGTTGAGTGACTGCAGATAGGTCATTGTTCAGCCAGACTGCTCATTGGTCTGAGGGGGAAAAATGGCAACTAGAAATAAGAGTTAACACAAACCATTCTTCTCCCCCCCCCGCTTCTCTTTTCTTCTTCCCCTCTCCCTCCCTTTCCTCAGATACTCAGGAGCAACATGTGGTCTGGCCTTTGTATTTGTGTATCCATCCCTCATCTACGTGATCTCCCTGCATCGTGCTGGGCAGCTGACGTGGCCAGCATTGATCATTCACATCTTTATAATCCTCCTTGGACTGGCTAATCTGATTGCACAATTCCTATTGTGAAAGCTCCCCCTTCTCCCTGTGGCTGTCACAAGTGGTACTGTGACATTTGGCAACAGCCTTGAGCAACACTGTCACGCCTGAGAACGAACAGGCCTCAGTATGATCTTCTTGAGAAAAACTGCACCTTTGAAACAAAATCAAAATGCATCTTTTCAGGCGCTTGACAGGAAACCTGTCTTGCTCCTCTGGAAACACAATTGTATGAGAAGTGAAATGGTTCAGATTTGAGTGAGGTAGTTCTGATTTTGTTGAACGTACATCAAAGATGAATGAAGCTCAAATATTTTAATTTTTTACAGCACACTTCTCAAAACGCACAGCTTTCAGACTCAGGCCGTGAAACTCCTCTTTCCTCCAGACGAACTGTCCCTACCTTTATTAAAAAACATGCTTTCACAGTATTGTTCAGTGACTTTTTGAAATGCTCCTTTATTGCAGTTATTTCCCTGTTTTGTTTGGAAAATTAAGAAATTATTGTCTTTCCTTTTTTTTTTTTTTAGGTTAATTTATAGTCATTTGGGTCAAAACACACGCTTAATTTTGAATATGCTATTAAATTGTTTTTGGTGGTATTTTTCCTCTAGGAAATTCCAACTAAGAGAAACAATAAACTCATGTCTCAGTGTTTTATTCAGCACCAATATGTACACAAGTTATTTGTGATCTTACAATGTGAAAGTCAGAAGGGTAAAAAAAAATAGAATAAGACAATTAAAATTAGAAATCCAGGCTTGACCTCACTTCAACTCTGTTAACTGGGCTGTTGTGGTCTGTCAAGTTATCTTGTCAGGAGTTGTATGTGGTTTTGTGGATGCATGTCGGACACGATGTTCATCACCGGCTTGCTCCCTCCCTTCCAGGGTCTTATTCTGGTGGTCTCACTATGCTCTTCCACTACATTACTCCAGACATTTTGGATGTGAGCAGAGCGACAAAGCTAGCACTCTTCAGCATTGTGGACTAAGATAATTTAAATTTTACATAGTTCCTAACAGAGGCTGGAAGAATCTGGGAAGGGTTTTGTTGTAGGGGTTTTTTTAACTTCTTGTTCACTAACTAAGAGGGTATACCTACGTAAGCACACAGAAACCTTCCTTCAACTACCATCTGTGATTCTGAGTCTTAACCCAAAACATGCAATAATTAAGTTGCCAGATGCTACTGAAATGTCATCTTTTGTGGTTGGAGAAGGAGTAAGAACTCCTCTTTGTACAGCATTTCAGCGTATTAAAGTCATCAACAAATGCAGAATAATTGAAAGAGGACTCGGAGCAATGCTAAATTCCAAAGTAAGTAAAAGGAAAAAAGTTAGAATGATGCAATATTTGTGAAATAGGAGTTGAGTTGGGAAAGATAATTACATTGCAAGGTAAGAGTTTGTATTTTCATCAGAAAGACAATAAAAAGCATAACCTAGATAATCTACTATGCTTCTCTGGGAAATAATGTGAATTTTTGTAGTAATGATGTAAATCCATTGCTTGTATTTGGCTCTTCAAATTGTGTAAAGGCCACTGACTTGCATAAATGTCCTTTGGTTTGTATGAAATACGAGATCGTATAGGTTTGGAATATTATCTGCAGAATATAATGGTCTGGTTTTTTTCTTGTGAAACTTTTTGTGCCTTTAAATCAGAATTGGAGAAGACATCCATCATCTGTTCTGTATTAGAGAGAAGTATGTGCCCCATCCTGGTCGCTTTTCCTGTGTATACTCATCTTCCACAGCCTGGATTCCTTATTCTCTAGGGTACATCTGCACCCTTTTCTCTGCCTGGCAGTGAGCATATCTTGCAGTGCTGACACTGTTGGCACTGGCCAACACATCTGCTTTTTAGGGATTGAGTCTGGCCTCTCCTGTAAAATGCTTCCTTGAATGTCTAGGTAGTCATCACTGTATGTAACTTGATGGCTGCATTGCCTCCGTGTTCTCAGCAGTGTGTTTCACCAACTAAACCTGGTTTGGTTTGTTTTGGCTTTCACTTTCCAACAAACTTCCTCTTCTTTCCCACAAATTGTACAAATTTACAGTTCCATAACTATAGGATGTTCCTAAATACTCCACAGTTACTTGATACAGAAGTATTTGAACACCAAAAGGAAAGGACAAAAGATGCAGGATATGGCTCGTTCGTATTAAGCTCTTATGCTTATTTATTATAGATTCAGTGCTTGATTTAGGTACAAACTCTGATGACTGCAGGTACTTCAATCTGATTATGTCCTTCCATGTTCCATCTGGATATGATTCCATAAATTAAATCTTCCCATTGAAGCAGTTAGTCAAATGCTTATTGATTTTAGCAGAATTAAATTCTGTTGGGATCTAGTAGTTCAACAAAAATTCCCGAGTAAGAAAGAGTTCATGATGAAGTGTCTTAGCTGCGTCTTATATCTGTTTGTCTCTTTTTCAAGTTGTGCAATGTACAATGATCTCAGTTAACATTTAGAAGGAAATAATACTGTACTTTTCTAAAAGCCTGTTTTAGCTCTGGGTTAGAGATAAGCAGTGCAGCAAGAACCTATTTGTACAGGTCTTTTAACAGCTCTGATTTGAATTATAAATTGATAACTGTTAAAGTGATAAGAAATACTTCATTACACTGTCATCACATGAAGTACATTTTCTTCTAAGAAAGTATTTTTTATTTTACTACATGCAGTTGAGATATTCACAAGTGTCAGAGGTAAGTTAGGAGTGTGTAAGCAGAGTGGCGTTTTCAGGGTTTTTTTCTTTGTCAGCATTCTAAGTTAAGTAATATTTTAAAATTCAACGGCAACTTAAATGGTCTAAAAGACCAGAAATCTCTTTTCATGCAAGTACAAAATGTAGTTCTCCACAAACGCACGTTTCATCTTGCTTGCTCGTGCGACCTGCAGTGATGGCCAGCTAACTCCAATTCCGTGTTATCTGTTCCAGCAAATCATGTGACTTAGTGGAGCAGAAGAAGTAATATATGGACCCAATGGTGTATTGTGAAATGTCATTTATTACCTTCTCATAGAAGAAAATTAATTTCTGCTGGAAATACTGAATTCTGTCTTTGCATTTGAGCTTTGCTGGAGTAAGCTGTGAGGTGAAATACTGTCAGCTCTGGGCATTGAGTAAGAGCCTAAGGTTTTCTTCATAACAGTACCAGGCTCTTTGTTGGCACCATCCCTACCTCCTTGCACTCTGAAACTCCAGTCCTCCGTATTATGTGGTAATGCTGTGATGCAAACCAAAGTTTTCGTTGCATGAGGCTCAAGGAGCTGTAATCATCTGCACTGATACCATCAAGCTAAAATCCAGATCTCAAGATATATAAGGCATTAACCCAGCCTGACCTTTAGATGTTGCCAAAGCATCAGTAGCCAGGGAAATTCCCAGGAAGCTCCAGGAGTAGTTGTGGACATGCCTGTGTGGTGAAGTTGCGGACATGTCTGCGGGTGATTACACGCAGTCTGAGCACCAAAACCAAGGGATTAGTTTTTCAGTGGGAGCTTTGTGACGAACAGAAGTTGTTGCACTTTGTAAGGACAAGGAGAGACAATGGCGCTTTTATGTCTGCCTTCTGCCATGGCAAGATGAAGAATTACCTTCTCCATGGCCATGCTTGTACTGACCTCATTGCCTTCTCTGTAATTGCCTAGCATCAGCTGTCCCAGTTTCTTAATGTTATTGTGGCCTAGATTCTTCCTTTCAGCATCTGGCCATCTGCAGAATCTCTCCTGTGCTTATTAGCTTTCCATTTCCCCTTGCTCTTCCAGTCACTCACAGCTGCCTCTGTTCCTAAAAATCAATTTTTCCTGTTCTGTCTGGATTCATAATATGATGTTAATGTATGTTTTGGGTTTGTGTGGCAAGGTTTTGGTGGCAGTGGGCCACAGGGGTGGTGGCTTCTGCAGGAAGCTGCTGGAAGCTTCCTCTGTGTCTGATAGAGCCAATGCCAGCCGGCTCCAAGATTGACCCATCACTGGAAAAACAACAATCACAGGAGCTTTTGCAGCCAGAGAGAGGAGTGGGAAGGTGTGAGAAACTTTGCAGACACCAAGGTCAGTGGAGAAGGAGGGGCAGGAGATGCTCCAGGCACCAAAGCAGAGATTCCTGCGGCCCCTGGAGAAGACCATGCTGAGGCAGGCTGTCCCCCTGCAGCCCGTGGAGGACCCCACGCTGGAGCAGGTGGAGACACCTGAAGGAGGCTGTGACTCCATGGGAAGCCCGTGCTGAGCCTGTGCTGAACCCGCTCCTGGCAGGACCTGTGGCCCCATGGAGAGAGGTGCCTAGGCTGGAGAGGTGCTGGCAGGACTTGTGACCCTGGGGGGACCCACACTGGAGCAGTCTGGTGAAGAACTGCAGCCCGTGGGATGGACTCATGCTGAAGAAGTTGGTGGAGGACTGTCTCGTGTGGGAGGGACCCCATGCTGGAGCAGGGACAGAGTGTGAGGAGTCCTCCCCCTGAGGAGGAAGGAGCAGCAGAGACAACGTGTGATCAGCTGACCGTAACTCCCATCCCCGTCCCCGTGTGCCACTGTGAGGGGGAGCAGGGAGAGATCGGGAGTGAAGTTAAGGAGGAAGGAGTAGGAGGAGGTGTTCTAAGATGTGGCTTTATTTCTCACTGCACTGCTCTCTGCTTGCTTGGTAACAAATTAGATGAATTCCTCTCTACATCTGGTCTGTTTTGCCTGGGATGGTATTTGGTGAACAATCTCCCCGTCCTTATCTTGACCCACGAGCTGTTCCTTACACCTTTTCTCCCCTGCCCAGTTAAGGAGGGGAGTGATAGAGCAGCTCTGGTGGGCACCTGAACTTCAGCCAGGGTCATCCCACCACAATGGATTAAATCCTCTAGCTCAAGTGATCTTCCCAGCAAAAATGAGCAATCAAGATTCAAGCATTCCATCATTTAAACGGAGGGGCTCAGGGAGGATGTTTTATGTACCATTCCCTTTTTTTCTTAAAAGTTCAACCTTTTAAACTCCACGTACAAAAATATGTAAAGATAATTGTTTCAGCATTTGGTTGCAATGCTAAACGCATTGTCGAATTGACAGTTTGTCCACCCAACCTCCAGACTGCCTTCTCCTCCACCATGTTTCTGCACAACGATGGGCCTTTGATTACATGGTCACATACTTTTTTTTTTCCATAGGGCATCAGCTTGAGAGTGCAAAGGTTGTAAGAGTGATTGGTTCCCTGTCAATGTGCAGACCTGGCACCTCCTAGCTTTGAGTGCTGGACTTTGGGCAAAGAATAATTAACAAGCAAGAATGTGCAGTTAGCCCTAAGGTTGCTTAAAACTCCTTGGTGGCCCATGTCCGTGAATGTCCTCCAGCACGGTGTAATAGCGGGAAGCAGAGAGGTAGCAGCAGTATAACCGAACGCCAGAGCTGCCGTGGGAAGGAGGGGAGGCTTCCTGGAGTAGCCGAACCAGTCGCATCTCTGATACACGGTCTGCATTCTGGGAAGTCCGAGAGACCCCTGTGGATGTATGGCCAGACTGATGTGCAGCGGCCGTGTTCTGCAGCAACATGGTAGTGAGGGAATTGAGAGACATGGCAGCGAAAAAACACATTTTTGCTTTTCAGGATGTTTTGCTCCAGAGGACAACTGCACTAAACATCTGTCATGATTATAATGGATATGAAGGCACCTGAGGAAAAATAATAATGGGAAAAGGATTAGGGCTTGTTAACAGCTGGTACCAGTTAGCTCTCACCTTCAGCTGGAAGCAGAAATTCATTTCTATGGGCAGTTAATGAAATTTGGGGGCTCTCTGCAGTCACGGAAATGTTATAGCAGAACTCTCAGTAACCTCCTAATAGGAAGTAAAATATTAATGATGGGCAAAGCGCTGATATGTTTGTTTTAGCTCATCGTACCGTGCTTGATGGGGGAGTACAGTGTAAGCTTTTCCCTCCGAGTTGCTGTTCTGTGAAGCAGGAGTCGTGATCAGCGTATGTAATTTCTGCAGTTGAGAACACCATTAAACCTTTCTTGGAAGGGAACAGGGCTCAACTTGCCAGATCCTCTCTACCTCTCACTCCTGTAACTTCAGATGGTGGAACCAGTGCTACGTAACTGTTGCTCTGTGGTTTGTATTTCCAAACACTAACTGATCTGAGTGGGGCAGGAAGGGTCTCTCTTTTTTTCAAATTTCCCTACTTGTGACTTCTCCCATATACCTCCTTCTTGTAATCCTGAAGTAGATTAAACAGTCCAGATGAAAAATGTGTCTTTATATAAAACATTTTTCGGTCCTTTCTTAGTATGTTTATATTACAGCTTGGCTAAAGCTCATTGAATTATTTCCAATAGCCTGAAGACTGTTTAAAAACTGCTGTCCATGTGTTTCTTTTCATCGTTGTTTGAATGGTCTTTTTTCAATTCCGTGGACCTTGTTCACTTTTGACATTTCATTAAACTGTTAGAGGAAGTTGAGATTAGTCAGGTCATTTCAAATCAGCACAGCAAAGTCATTCAGCTGCAATTTGAGGGGAGGAGAAATGCCTACACATTGAGTTCCAGGCTAGATACTAAATGCCACACCAAACAGAGACATTGTCCCCACTGCCCAGCTGGCTTCATCTGTTGGAGCAAAAGGAGATGGTATTATGAAATTACCACAGGGCATTCAAATTACAGGCCGGTTATGGGAGGAGAGGGGAGGCTGTTTTGTGTTGAAGCTGGGTTGTTTGTTTGTTTTTTAATCCATCTTCTTGGCGAATATCTAGTATTTTGCAAACAGATGTGTAGAAAGAGCCCAGGTCAGGATACCAGGTTAGTGTATGCAAGCTCGGGGACATCCCTTCACCTTCCAGCGTAAGAGTTCAAGGGGTCTGGGCTGGTACAGGGCAGCAGAGGCAAGAAGGTGATTCCCACTCATGTTTTGTGCTGGCTTTGTGGGTTTGGGATTTGGGAGAACTCGTGTTCACTTGATGATTCTTCTCCTACAGAAGCACAACATTATTTACTAAGGCAAGGCTGAATCTCACCTATCCTGCCTGCAGTCTTTTGGCTTGGGAGAGGGGATTTGCATAACTAAAGTCCTCTGTTATGGAAATAGAGCTGCTGTTTAGGATGCAGCCAGACTGACAACAATGGGCAAGATCACATCCTGCCTCTGTGAAATTACCATGAGCGGTTTATCTTCCCTGGGGAAACTGCTGTCTTCTTCCTGGGACTAGATTTTTTCAGTCCTTGAAATCACATTCCTTTACAGTGCCACCAGCTCCCTAACTATTTTTAGTTCAGTGGTGGTTCAGGTTTAAGTGTTATCTTGTCTCTCCTCTTGATAAACCAAAGGAGTGAGAAGTTAGGGGTAACCTCTGATAGCCAAACTTCACCTAGTTGTGATTTCCTCTCTGAGTAATTGGGTGGGATATCGAAGGTGTAACAAAATCAGCTAGTCTTAATCCAGGGAGGATGTGTGTGGATTTTTTTTAAACTACCAGAAATCTGGCCTAAACCAATACTGGTCTACGAAAACAGTGAGTTGTGACTGCATATACTGTTCCTGCTCCTACTCCAGAAGAAAACATGTTTATTTAAACCCAGAAGATGACAGTCTCTGCACTCTGAGTGCACTTGTTTATATCACAGACATAATTTATTTTCTGCAGGCAGCCAGCTACCCCATCAGAGCAGCTGCAATAAATGATGGGCTAGAGCTCCTCCAGAAATAAACTCTTACCTGAAGGTGCACAGTTTTTCGTTCCTTTCCTGTCTGTTTTCGTAGATAACTCAGATGCCCCAATGAGCTCCTTTCAGACAGGTTTGTTCACCTGATTTGCACCTAGGTAATAAATTGCCATTTAGTGGCATCAAAGGAGTATGTACATGACCACAGGCTCCCACGCCTTCCCTGGGAGCTTACGAGACTGTCCCAGTTCTTTCCACAGTGAAATCTGCCCCCAGTCGCCATCCGCACTGGAATGTCTATACTTACCTCTGAGGCCAAACTGCAAGTAAACTTCAACCGTTAGGTAAACTAGTTAAAAACCTGGCTTCCATGGTTTTGTTGTGAGGGCACCGCACCATTTTCTTTAGCAAATGACTGAGTCTTTCACCTTCATCCCGTGTGTTTATACAGGGAAAATCAGGCCATTGGATGGCAGGATGTTTTAACGTTGTGTATGCTTCCCAGTTCACCCTGACTAAAGCAGGTCTCTTAAAAATTAATCTGATAAAGTGATCGTCCGTGTTGAATCAGGGATAGAAACATATTAACCCCGCTTTATCCAGTATGTGAAGTGTCTGAAAAAAAAATCAGTGAAAAGTCAGATCCATAAGAAAGACAACTACAAAAAGAGAAGCTTTAAAACTCATCAAAATGCACATAAACAAAATTTTCTGGCAAGGGCAGCCCAGACCTCTGGCTTACTTGGGCCTGCTGCCATCAATAGGAATCTTTCCCTTTGCTTTTAGTGGGCACTGATTCAGACTGTAGAGAAATTGCTCTTGAAAAGATTTTGGCAGTTAGAAGAAGATTCCATCAGAAACAGCAGGAGACAGCTTTCCACGCAAAAAGCTGAGTGTACTTCAGCAGCTGTTATTCAGGTGCAGTCGGACCTGCATCACAGTTTACGTGCTATATTGTTAAGTGTGATATAAGAGATTTACCTTTCAAAAAAGCTCACTGAAAAGGCAAGTACCAAAAAACCCCCCAGAGAACAGAAGTGGGAAGCACAGTCTGATTTTTTAGATTTTTTTTGTGCAATGATAACTCATACAGGAAAATACGGAATACCTTTGAAGTACCCTCAGCTAGCTATTTAATCCCAAGGTGAATCTTGCTTTTCTTTGACTCTTCAGGCAAAAACTTACAAGCACTCTGGGATTTGTGTGTATTTGTGTTTGTTGCTCCCCTATGTACTTTTTCTTTGCCTGTTATTTGTCAACAACGTTTCTCAGTGGAGTATTTTATAGCACTTCACCCACACGGAAAGTATGCACCAAGCTGAACTCGCTAAATTTGGTGAATAATCCGTTGTGTGTAGATGCTGTCATATATTTCTGGGGAAGAAAAAAACACTGAGGGCACTCTGTCCTCTTCAAAAACACTTGTAAGGAATGATTGCAGAGCTTTAAAAGATCCTGCCTTTTCTAAGTGCTGTGTGAATTTCCATGCAGTTCATTACCTTCATTACTGACTAGAGCCACAAACCTGAAGCCAACAGACAGCTGGAGAGGAGCTGTGAACTTTTTTGACCACGTTTATTTTAAAATGCTAAGCCAAAGTATGTATAAAGTCATGGAAGATTCAGAACTCAGTTTTCTGGCATGTGCTTCTCGATCAGCCTCACCGCTTGTCCATTGTATCACACTGCTTTTTAGAGCAACTAATGCAGTTTTGCTTAACCTAACTACCAACTGTCCCTGTTCTGGCACTCTCAGTAACAGTTCTTCTTCAGCGGATGAATAAATAGTTGTGTAGTCCATTGGGTAGCTTAGTGTCAAGTTCTCCTCTGATGACCTGTCTGCAGAGGAGCCATTGGCCCCAGCAGCTGAAGTAGATAGAATCGCTTCTGGGGATCTAGATGCCTAAGCACTCACATTTTGGTGCTGACCTGTTTGGAGAAGGCACCACTGGGTGTGCCTGACACGCAATAACCTGCACCTATCTGCTGTTCCTTGAACTCCCGAAGTACACATTGCACCCTTTTGTCATGAAGTTTGCCCATGCAAACTGTGGGATGTGATCACTTGCATCATGCAGCCACCTTGATACCAAGTCCACCAAGAGTCAATGTGACAGGCTGGCTCTCAGGATCAGTAAAACATCATGGTTCGAGCTCTAAGGATGTAGATCACATGTCATGTATTAGCCAAGGTGAAGTGAGTGAGTTCGAGAGGCATGCTTCGTGCTGGCAGTGAAGGGGAGGGAGCAGTCCCGGGTGGGCTTGGATAATACAGGTAGACACAGTCACAGTTGCTCTAGGCTATATCCAGTTTCCAGCCATTGACACCTGAGGGGGGTGCCCTCCAGCCAGCAAATACATCATCGCTGCTGAACTTGGTATAACTCTGCAGACTGCTTTGCTGTTCGTACGTTGGGAACTTTCAGAGAGAACAAAGTGATGCCCTACTCAGCACACCAAAGCTGCAGAAAAAAGAATATGAATAGAAAAATGGCATGCAGTGGCAAAAGCTACCTCAGGACATGTGCAGTTCCACCCAGAAACCTAGAGGTGCAGAGACAGGAAAGCATTGTGTCATTGTTTCCATCTTCTTACCACTCACAGCTATTAGTAGCGTACTCCCAACGTTCGCCAAGCTCTCACTTCAGCCAGATATCCCAAAGCCCTACATGCTCCTGTGGAGCCAGGTTAGAAATATAAAGCTGTAAGCGAATGACCTCAGCACAGGAGAGCTGAATTTCTTCAAAAGAACTATGCGAGTGAAGCAGTGAAACATGCAAATCCATCACACACTGTGCTTGGGTAGCTGATGCAAAACCTTGTGCAGCCTCTGAATGTTCCATTATGAGGCTATAAACCTTATGAGACAAATGGAGTACATTACTTGTAAAGCTGTAGACAATATGATACGAACAGTTGTTCTCCTTGATAAATTATGTCTATATTTCTATTTCAATGCTTTTAAAGGTTTGGTCTTCCACAATATATATTTTTGTTTGCTAATATTAAACTAATTCCTCTTGGAGGAGATAGATTCTGGTGCCTGACCCTCATCACAACTCTTAAGGCCAACACAGCATTAAATAAACTGGAACAATTTGAAGTTTGAAGACTTTTTCTGCTGTGAAACAACTATTACAGAAATGGCATTTAAGTGTGTGTCTTTTTTTGCCTTCAAGAGTTTTGGAGTAGTCCTCCTTTTTCAGTTTCAAGATGACCAAATAGTTCCAGTAATTTCTGATCTCCTTGCCAGTTTATTATTAGTGCAACTGGCTACAAACCAGCTGACTGATGTCAGTCTCATAATAAAGAATGACACAGCTAGACAAGGGTCCCATGAGAAACTGAAGGAGGAGGATCAAACACAGTTGTAAATCTGTACAGGAGACTACAAGGTCTCTGGCAAAAGTTTTACTGCTTTTTATAGCACTCCTTATTCAACAGGTTTTCTTTCTTTTCCTTTCCTGGGTGTGTGCATGTTGCATTGTTCTCTGTTTTCTTGTTTGTTTGTTTTTTAATATGGCATGTAATGGAGTACATGAATATTCTTATTTAACGTGAGTGCATAACTATTTAAAACAACTCATTAATATATCCCACAAGGTACAGCATCCGTAATTATTTGCTGTATTGCCAACTGCAGTCTTAGGTTTGCATCTTGCAGTTATATAAATGAATCGTAATTGTGAAGAAAGGCCATGTTTTCCAAGGCTGTGATGGCAATTTTTCCAGCTATTGTGTGCACAGGAATGTGGCTGCACACACCCAGAGATCTCCAGACATCAGTAAAGCCTATGGATCCTGTCAGACGCAGAACCAGAAACTAAGCGTTAGTATAAAAGCCACCCACATCCTTCCCTCATCTTCCAGTAGCTCTGTTCTCAAATTAGCCTTGTCTGATTCTGCAACTAAATTTTGAAGAGCCGTGGTGTAGAAAGGCCATTGCAAAAAAATCGACAATTGCAAGGAGTCTATCTGAAATATTTCAGGCAGGACTAAAACAGAGTATAATCTGGTTCTCCTGGACTTCTTAGCACTAGGTTGAAAAAGATATCAGAGTTATGTTGCTCTTCATTACTGCATCTAATTTTTTACTGCCCTGTCGTTCAGGGTAAGTTCTTGGAGGAAGAGTTATATCCCAAAGAGTAAGATTTGTGGAAGCCACCACTGCTAAAAAATGAATTGTGATCTAGCCAGCAAGAACGTTGGAGAGAAGGAAATGCTGCAGGGAGTTATTCACCTCAGCCTGAGCTGCAGGGACACGCCATGTCACTCTTCTCACTGTAGCCAAGAAAAGCTGCTGCGTTTTCCGTATTTACATCTGAAGTCCATTCAGGGATCAAGCTGTACTTATCTGAGCTGTCTCTGGGATCCAGTACAACATACTCTGCAAATCAGTACATCTACAACAAAACACATCTGGGCTTCTGCATTCAAAAAAAAAAAAAAAGAAATGTTTTGAAGAAAATTTGAGTCAACTGTTTAAAAAACTGACTAAAACAACTGTCCTAATCTCATTTTCCATTGCCTGAACTGTATCTTTACTGTCATCTGTGCTACTCTGCTGGTGATAAAAAGTTTCCAGCCTTCAGGCAATATGAATATGTAAAGCATTCCAGCAGATTCAAATACCATCTTGCCTCAGTGCAAATCTACAAAGGTGGTTTTCCAGCACACATTAGGCAACACCTAACCTTTGAAAAATTCACTCTATTTCAGCAGACAAATAATGTGCTCTGGGAAAAAATTCAAACTTGATTCCTTCAACCCAGACTATCAATTCAATTAAATTACCTTTAGGATATGATTTCTTATTTCCAGATTTCCACATGGTATGAAACAGCCACACATACAGAGGGCAGAAGTTTTACTAGGGAGGCACATGGAGCCTAGTGATGCCTTTGTTCAAGGAAATCACCACTACGCAGGAAAGGAAAACACAAAACAAAACAAAAAAGCACAAAACCAAACCCCAAAGAAAAGCGGTTTTTGCTATTCTTTCGTCATATTTGTGATGGCTTCTAATGATTAGAGAAATCCCCAAATTTTTGATAGCAGTCTGGTTTCTTTTTGCAGTTTCAACAGATTTGGATATGATCATTGCAGCCCAAGCTCAATGCTGCTAATTCTTTATTATTGCACTTTCCTCTAGTTCATTTACAAGCTGCCATGAATGTCTCATAGACAGGTCAAGATTTCCCAAAGGCTAAAATGCCTCTTTTTAGCAGTAAGACCCAAGACAGAAAAAAAAGAGGGGAACTAGGAGAAATCCCCATGGAGGATTACTCCAGGCTTGTGGAGTAAGCAAGTTATCTTGCTCCCTGGCATCAATGAATCCCTTCATGTCTGGGTGGGTAAGGCTGGTACTTGTCATTCTCTCCAGTTTACCTTCCTCCTAACCTCTTCCCGTGGTTTCCGTGCCTCTAAGAGCTTGTCAGACACACAGTGCAAGGAGGATCCACGTGAAAGGTCACGTAGCATTAAGGCATAATATCATTGCATTAGGTACTGAAAGAGACAACATGTATAGAGTAATTCTCCCTTCCAGCTTCCTGTTCTCTTTTCCTCAAGAGTCCAGCTCCGCAGAGATAAATGTTAATCCAACTGAAAATTGCTGTAAGCAACTGGAAGAGCACAGAAATGTACAAGGTAAGTGCCCATCTTTACACACGGTAATCAGGCCAGAGGTGGATTTGACTCTACCATCTGTAAGAGGGTACTGATGACTAAAAGTATTTGAGACATTTGTTTTACATCTGTTTGTAAGGACAGAAGCTCCAGCAGCACAGTGGTCGCCTAACTCTGAATTGGGGCAGTGGTTCAATACTGACTCAGAGGGAAGTGTGCCAGCAGCACCACTGAATGTGCATTACATATAATACAGCAGGAAATTTGGACAGCAACTTGTTGTAACACTGTTTTGGAAATGCATGAGTCACTCTGTTTCTGGAATCTGAACCTTTCTCAGCATGTTTTGTGCTAGATACCCTGTCGTGTCATTTGAGAAAGCCTGAAGGACCAATGCTGAGTTAGTTTATCCAGGATCTTCATGTTGGCATACTCTAATCCATCTCTCTCATCTGTCTTCCTGTTTCAAAAAAAAAAAAAAGCAAAACCCAAAATCAGAATATAGTCCACTATTTTCTTCCATAGTGAAATATTATTTAAAACACTTTTGGAATTGACACTACTCTCCTCCTTTATTGGAGCAACCCACTGAGCCTTTCACTAAGGCTGTTGCACTCACTGACTTCTCTGATGCTTTCAGATGGAGCTCCCCCACTTCTTACTCCTTCACATCACCATGCATACAGTACTCCTTCACCGTTCTATTTCAAAATGTTCTTACAAGACTAAATGCTAACAGCACTGATAAAATCACATATGCACTTTGCACTAACTAGACACGCCAGGGGATGCCTCTGCACTTCCTTTGCTTCCTTTCTTCTCTTCTCCCACTGACAGTTGTCTCTTTCTCCAGAGCTGGACCCCCGTTTCTTCAGGCTTAGGATCCCAGTACCACTCTGAACTGCACTGATGGCAGAAGGCCCCTCCCTCTAACAAATGTCATCATTTGTCTACAACACCGTGGCTTTTTCCCCTACTTCTTACACTAAAATCTAGTGCTGAACTGAATTACAATTAAAATAGTTTTATTTAATCTGACAGGTGTGCACATACACATGCATCCATATACGTACACATGCACTTTTTAATGAAACATTTAAATACGGGTGTATTCCACATCATCAAAAAAAATCAACAGTGTGGTTGTGCTAGAAGCAGGCTGCAGAGGAAAGGGAAATTTCCCCTCCTGCAAACAATGACACGTGTTGGATTGAGCATTTGAGCAAGCAAGTCTCAGCAAAGACGAGTAAGGTTAAAGAAATGCACTTAGGAATGGTGTCAGGGCAGAAGACTGACAGCTCTGTGACAGCGTCCATTCTGAGTCTGATTCACAAAGTCCTTGATGCCCAGCAGGCTTTTTAGATATCAGCACTTAGGCATATTCACAATGTCTGTGACCCAACCCTGCAGGCATCTACGGTCACCCCTGGAGTCACAAGAGTGACCGCACAGGTGAGAGCAAGGGAGATGCAAAAAACTGGGGTTCTCCAGTCTTTGTCACCTGCTGGTCCTGATGGAGCAGGAATAGCCAGAGCACACCTAAGTGTCCCTTCAAGCGCAGCCAGGAAGCAGGCGAGTTATGTCCTGCCCGCATCCGGCAGTAAAGGCACTCAGCTGGGCCGTGGGAGATTCGGGAAGCTGAGTTCCCAGGTAGTCCTAATCAGCAGCCTTACAGACCCATTTCTCTTAGTTGTCTTTAAATGAAATAAAGACAGATGGGTTCTTTACTGTATAGAGTTGATGTCTGATTTTTAAACAGGTCTGGGTTTTTTTCATTTTATAAAACTTTTTTCTTTTAAAACAAGGATAGTACAAACAACTTGATAGAGAAGAAAACATACTGTGGACATAGCAGGTGTAATATTAATGTTGCATTGCATCACACATGTCACTTGTTAACAGGGTCTAATGTATTTTATAGGCCTGCCTTAATCGGCGTGTGCCGTGTCCCCTCCCACTTCTGCTTAGAGCTTTCCTCCTAGCTTTTATGCTGGAAGCAAAGAAACACAGTGGTGAAACACCACTCAAAATTTACGTGTCACCTATATTGACTCACTGTTACAAAATTTTTTTAAGACTGCAAGTAACTGGGCAATAAAAAGCATGTTCAGTCTTGGGTACCTCTGCCAACCTGCTGTGGCTGCTCCAAGGTAAGTTAATTTATCACATGCTTCATGGGCTCTTAAGCAAAACAAAGATCACGTTCATGATAAAGCACTGCAGCACATACCCTCTGCCAACTGCTGAGTCTGGGATGGGATACTCCCCACTTGCCTATTTTTAGCACCTACACGGCCTTTTTATGCCTCTTAATTGCTTTAGTCATACAAAGTACGTATGCCGTGAGCAGATTGTGCCCTATTGATTTGTGCAAGGGTTCTGTGATGAGGCTGCCCTGCTCTTGTATTTGTTTCCAGAAAACCAGTACAGCACAGAATAGCTGTCACACTGCCTTTATTATACTTGCACAGGTCTGCATCATTTGTGCGTGTTCTGTGAGGTGCTGTTTATAGGAGGAACCATCCTAGCTCTTACTGCTGAGGTTGATGCACTGGTACCTTCATGGATCGTATGTCAAATAATTTGAGTTTGTGTCTGGAAGGTAGCATACTTAGTCATCCTAAGTATGACTAAACAAAAACACCTATCTAAGCCTGACAGTAGCTTATGGTTTGTGAATATTAATAGTAATAACAACAATAACAGTAGCCTTAGAAAAAGGACCAAGGTAAATCTGTGCCCTGAATCTGTATGCATGACAGTAGTATCTGAGTCCCTTGTCATTTCTGTGACATTTATCTTCACAGTAACTACCTGCAGTGCAGCAGTGCTATCTTCCCCGCCTGGCAGAAGGGAACTAACAGGGCACATGGTGTACGTTAGCTCATGGCTTGCATTGCTGTTCAAGCCCAAGCACCTTGAAAGCCCACGCCACCTCTTTGTTGACTCACACTGACGCAAGCCCGGTGTGCGCACCAGGAAGGGAAACTCAACAACACTGCAATGCCTTTTGTGCCTGAAAATGAACCCCTCCCTCCCAGACACCGCCACTTAACCCCATGGCATTGCACATTCAAGTTCTTGCTCCCCCTCCATGGCTAAAAAAATATGGACCTAGCTGGAGGGATATAAGCAATTCAGCCAGGGCTCCCTGGAAATCTGGGCGAGCGCTTACACCTTAACAAGGCTTGTATTGGGAGGGTGATAATTTTGGGGCGTTATCCCAAGTTTTCTTCTTTTTTCCACAACATCTGTAGGTATAAATTTTTTCAGTATGTTTGTATTCTCTTCTGAACGCTTTCAAAGGCTGAAAAGTTAAAATAACATAGAGTGGTTTTAGTGCAGTGCACCACACATTGTTTCTATCATGTGAGAATTGCCTAACTGCGGTACACTTCAGCAGCACAATTTATTACAAACCTTGGAAGTCATTTCAGGAGCCCAAGGACCTCATGGACCTTGGACCAAGTTTCAGCAAACTGCTCCGATGTGCAGTCACTAGGCAGATGTCTGGAAACGTGTTCTTGCACATTTATCTGCTAATGCAAACGTCCCAACGCAGGCATTAACACTCAAGAGCATTATGTGGATTTGAAACAATCCCTGGAAGAGTTGGGTCCCATAAAAATTATTCTGACAGATATAATCCTTCTCCACTCCTTTGCCAAGTGCTCACTCTGGCTACAGGAGCCAGAGCACATGAAGCGAGACTTCTGCCTGCTTCCACTGCTTCTAGTGCTCCAGACACGACCAGATCGCTGCCCAGTGCTGACTTCACTCTTACTGTTATTATTCTAGTTGGGAAAGAAGCAGCAATGTGGAAGCAAAAGATAAAACAGGAGATAAGAGGATATTTTTATGTTTTCATCTGCACAGATGACTCTCATGGGACAGTCTTATTTCTCATCTCACTCAGGATTAATGCCTCAGGGAGAACAGAAGCAAAATTAAGGCTCTTTTTGCTGCTGTGGAAAATAATTGTGTCTTTCACCCTGCTCTGTGAGGTCTTTAAGGCAATGGCTGTGAGTGTGTACAGCACATAGCATAACTGGCTCAAATCTTACTGGGGCCTCTCGGTATTAGTGTAAGAAAAGTATATACCAAGTGGTCACGGCTTAATTGTAATCTGGACATTCTGTGCTCTGGCAATAGGTTACTGGAGTGATTGACTTGTACCTTAGGGCACTGAGTCTACTGTTGGCACACGGGTGAATCGATGTAAAGGGACAGGACAGCAAAGTGAAATCCCACGTTTCCTGCTCAGCATGTAGGACACAAACTAAGAGGAAGTGATTTCAGTAACTGGACGATCTGTGTGTTGGAGCAGCTCCAGCTGTGGCTTTTTGTGTTCAACTCTGAACACAGGGAGTAAAGTATTATTTTGTAGAAGATGGAGAGGCAAAAGCTTTCATTAGACAATGATTGTATTAAGACACAAATCACATCATTCTTTGACGAGTGATTCTAAATAATTTATGTTGCCATTATCTGTTGGTTTATTCTCCTCCACCTTTAATTTTGTTTTGAGCAGGATCTGACCCTGATCATGCTCTGTGAGGAATAATTCAGAGATGCAAGAAATAAATGTGCTTCACAATCAATACTGAAGTGGGTTTCTTTTCCCCTTACTGGATTCTGCCAGCTTGAGGGTTTTGGTGACATTTTTCTATTGTTATTTCACTTTCAGAGCTCCCTCGTAATTTATTTTTGTACTTGTAATTATTTATGTGCTAGGCTATTGTAACTGCATTATATCAGTGCAGGGAGATGTGTCCAAGGTTGAATTTTATCCAATGTATTTATAGTGTCTTAAGAAAACAACAAAATGCGATGAATTTTTGAATAAATTCCTTTGGATCTGTGGCACTGGGAAAAAAAAATCACAGACTTGTTAAGCTCAAACAAAAGCAACATTGACAACTGTAAAAGAATAATACCATTACTAAAAATGTTGCAAAAGGTCCCCTACAGACATATTTCCATAGCCATTCTGGTTATATTAGCTTTGCCTTAGCTTCGGAGTGTAGTTTTGGATGAGTATGACTTATGAGTATTGCAGTAACGTCTGGAGGCTCAACTCACCGTGCTAGGAAACGCACATGGTAAGGGACCACTGCTGTTGTGAAGCCTTCAGCATAAATGAGCCGGATGCGTGGAACCGGATGGGCAGCAATCAGGCAGTTCATCTACCTAGCAGGAGCACAAGAATTAGGCCAGGAAAAAAACCTCAGATCTACTTCTTAACAGGTCTCTGCTTCTGTCTGCTCCCATGCTGTACTTCTAGGGGTACTTCTAACTGGCATCCGAACCGCTTGAACCGGTACAGGACTGGGAGCCGCTGCCTTGCAGTGGTGTCAGTGTAGGTGGCTGCCTGTTTAAAGTGCAGTATGTCAGGTGTGGGACTGTTGCTGCTGAGCAGGGACAAGCAGCAGGAGCAGACACCTTAACTGCTGTGCTCTGGATGCACAGCTTTGATCAGTGAAGCACACGGAGATGTACCTGGAGGAGGCACAGTGACAGATGTTTTCTTTCAAGCTTGAAGTTGCTGGTGTATGCAGGGGAAAAATCAGGAAGGCTACAGCCCAGCACGAGCTCAACCTGGCCACAGGAGTTAAAGAGAACAAAAAATGTTTTTACAAATATATTAACAGTAAGAGGAGGGCCAAGGAGAATATTCATCCCTTACTGGATGTGGCAGGGAACTTGACTACTGAGGGTAAGGAGAAGGCTGAGATTCTCAGTGCAGCCTTTGTATCCGTCTTCAATAGTCAGACCAGTTGTTGTCGGGGTACTCAGCCTCTGGACCTGGAAGTCTGGGGCAGGGAGCAGAACAAACCCCCCACGATTCAGGTCGAAACAGTTAGAGATCTCCTGCTTCACCTGGACTGCCACAAGTCCATGGGGCCGGATGGGATCCACCCGAGGGTGCTGAGGGAGCTGGCGGGTGTGGTTGCTGAGCCGCTCTCCATCATCTATCAGCGGTCATGGTCAATGGGAGAGGTCCCAGGTGACTGGAGGCTTGCTATTGTGACACCCATCTATAAGAAGGGTCGTAAGGAGGATCTGGGGAACTACAGGCCTGTCAGCCTGACCTCGGTGCCAGGGAAGGTCATGGAGCAAGTCATCTTGAGGACAGTCATGTGCCATGTACGTGACAACTGGAGGATCAAGCCCAGCCAGCATGGGTTCATGAAAGGCAAGTC
>VWZZ01007116.1:0-37516 GCA_013399095.1 Psophia crepitans
CGCCGCCGCCGCTCCGCACCTCCGGCGTCTCCGCGCCCGGCGGCGCTCCGGCGAGCGAGAGCCTTTGTCTCTCGGGGAGTCGGTCTGCGCTGCCCGCCGCTTCTGCACCTGAAGTCGTAAATCCGCCGCTGGTGACACCGCCGGAGCGGCCGGCGAGGTGCTGGGGATGCCCCGGGACGCCAACTTCGGGCTGGGGAGGAATCGCCGCCGGGGCAGCGGCTGCGAGAGGGCTCCCGCCCGGGCAGCGCCGGCTGGAAACGGGAGGGCGGGATGCCCGCATGGGAAGGACTGTGCAAGTTTTCCGTCTGTGGCTTTTGCAAACTTATTACCAGGGCTCCCCCCGCCCCCTCCACAGTGGAAATAATGAAAGGAGAAGAAAAACAACGCGGGCAGTTAATTGTGAATTTTTAACTCCGTTCGCTGTTGCAGTTCCACAAGGCCCTTCTTTATTCGGAAACAGGCCAGTGGAGCCCCTTTCACAGTCGCGTGCGTGCTTTAGCGGAACAATTGTATCTACTTTGGAGAAACTTGTTGCCATTATGAAATGGTTTTACATGGTAACCTTTATGTCTGACAGTTCCACCGCTGGGACAGCAGAATTCGGGTGGGAGAGGTTTCGCAGTAAAAGAAAAGGCCTACCTTGCTGTTTCTTTGCTGCTTATTCCTTCGTGGGAGCTGGCTGCTGTCAGTAGCCCAGGAGGTTACCATAGCGAACGTTTCTGTAAGGCGGAATACAAGGTGCACCTTGCGAAAGTCATGCTGGACAAAAATGATAACCCATATCGAAACTTCAGAAACACCATTGCTTTGCGAACTTACTTAAGGTTTACGGTGTGTGTGAATTGGTTCAGAAAAATCTGATCTGTAAGAGAAAAAGTCGTTAATGGAAAATAGTCTCGTTCTTACTGGAGCGGGGGCTGTAACTTGTAGCATCTACAGCACCCGGCGGGATGGATTCTGGATCTGGCTAAGGTCCATGATTGCTTTTTCAAAACAGCCAGCTTTTTGGGCAATGTAAATCAATGTCAAGATGAAAATATATCACCTAACTGAAAACATAGGTTTCCTGTGTGGCAAGTACTACTGACTTGGATTTTACAACTAAAAAAGTAAAAAAAATCTACCTACCCAGCAGATCATCTCTAGGAAGAAGACTCAGTGGGCTTCCTCCTCTCAATTCAGCCATTTCCTCTTTTACTTTTGGTTTGTGAATTATTGCTGTGATTGAAGGATGAGAATGAAATCTAGTTCTTCCCAGAACCTCTGTCAGTGGAAAAACGGGAAGATGCTTCTGGACAAGACAGACAGCAGAATAAAACTGATAGATCTCGCTCCACCTTTTTTATGAATCCTACCTAAGACTTGGCATGGAAGCGTTGGGAGAAGGGCTTTGCTTGTGTTTGGTGTATGTGTCTGCTGGGCAGTTACATTGGAACACTTAAGTATCCTGTAATGTTAAAGCTGGCATGCACGTTCTCCGCAGGAGACAGCAGTGCAAGATAGATAGCTGAGAAGCAGTGGCAGATCTTAGTAATTATTGATCTGCTCAGTTTTTCTTTTGCAGTTTTTTCCCCACCACTATTAATTTGCTGGTATTGAATTATCTTATCTGATTCTTAAACCTGGCAAATCTCCTAAGCAATTGGTGTGTGGAAAAAAAAGGTGGGTTAAGTGTAAGACGACGTGTTGATACAGTTGATACAGTTTGCATGGTGTAACCTTTATATTCTGGGAACCCTTTCACTGTCTCCTGAGGAAGATGTTAAAGAGTATTGCAAAAATGTGTTTGTCATCATATGTTTTGGTAACATGTTACAGGGGCGTTTGTTGTCATTTCATGGCAGACCAGCGACAGCTCTAGACCTTAGCCTTTCTGTCATACTTACTTTTTTGGATCCACCCTATTTGTTGTTGGAAATCACTTTAACATCCTTATTGTGCTTCCATTTGTGAAGTTTGGCCGTGGCGTGATCATCGTGCATCATGCAGTGATGCAGACATCAATACAGTCACTTTGCGCTGGCTTGACTTAAGTAATTGTCCTACAAGTGGTGCACTTTAGACACATGGCAACTTAATTACATGAACATGGTGACAGTGAAATGACTCGTTAAATTTGCTAAAGGGTTCTTTAAGTACAGAAGAAATTGAAACCTGGGAGATATTTAGTAAGGGGCATTTTTGGGGAGAGAGCTTGCAATACTTGAAAACACGGGGCTGGCATTACATCCTTTTTCTGTATTAACACGGCAGTCTTAGTGTTACCAAATAGCCTCCAGATTTGGTTTCTTGACCTTTTAAGGGTGCGTTTCTGTATCTTGTAGATTGATCATTGATTTAAAAACGTTTAGCCTGTGTAAGTTACAGATGTTTTCTGGAACTGTAACGTCTTCTGTGCTGTCCATCTGACTCATCTTGCTGGATGATGAGCAGATTTCATGTGTTGTCTTTGGTTCGGTAGCTTTGAGCAGCTTTGTTGCTGCTGGTAGTGGGCTTGACACTGTGCCCATTTCCTTCTGCTTTTGGGAAATGGTTATCAGTTTTTAGGTCATAGGTTTAAACCTAAGGTGGATGTTGTTTAAAGCTATTAGGTTGTTGGGTTTTTCTCCCCCTCTCAAGATGAATTTCTTACTTGAAAAGTCAGGGGATAAAGTAAGGGGGTGGGAGTTGATTTATTTTTTTTGTTTGTTTGTTTTGATTCAAACACTTGCTGAAATTGTTCTGAAGCCAAATGTTGTGTTAGTATGCAAGATCCTGAAAGGGAGATTTAGCAGTTCATATTCTCCGAGTTTAGCAAGAGTTGAAAATGAGAGTAAAGTTTTATGTTAATTATATATTAATATCTTATTATTTTAAAAGCCATGTCAGTGTAATGGTATTTTTTATGATATTTTTTCTAACATTAATTAATAATTTTTTCCACTGCTCAGTTTTCCTTATATTGATAAAGCCTATGAAAGAAGCATCAAGATGTTATTTATTGCTCATTTGATTTCAAAATGGTTTTGGTTCTAAGGATACAGAATACTTTTTTTTTTTTTAAAAGAGTTGGTGCTGTAAGACACACACGTTTTGTGTTCACTCTGTATCCATGTTGATTTTTTTTCTCCCTTTTCCTGGACTTTACTGACAACCTTTGTGGATTGGTGGCGATCATGAGATAAATTATTGTTATTGTTGTTGTTGTTATGCTCTTATTTTATGGGTGAGATTGTAATGCTTCAATTCCGCAGACTAGCCTTTGCTAAGAACACTTAAAAAATACAATGTGAATTCTAGCCTGCGTTCTTAATAGGACATCTCTTAGGGGAATCAATTCTTTGAATATTTTAAATGTTCCCCTATGAGAAAGGAGGGTATGAGCTTAGGCTGGAACAAGATATTCTGCATATTAGTTAGGACTCTCCAGGTAGCTCACCACATCTTTGGGAAATGAGTGTATTTTAACTAAAGCAAAGCGGCTACAGAGTCTTAGATGAATGCTTTAAAAACACTGTGAAGATGGAAAGCGTTAAGTCTTAGGGATAGCTTTCTGCTTTGTTTGTTTTAGTAGTATTGGATTATCACCCACAGACACCACTGAGTGTTTCACTAGGAACCGTGCAAATAAACAAGGCCTGGGAGCCACAGGATGAAGGAAGCCCTGGTCCCAAGGTCTCTTTCTTCCTCTGTCTCCCCCTCCTCTTTCCTTCCTTACCTCTTCTGGATTCTCTGCGATATCTGCATTAGTTTTTCTTTCCCTTGTGTTGTGAAAATAAGCCTCCTAGTACAACACTTGTAGGATCTTAATGTCATTGAGACCCCTGCCCTTCTGTCATGTTTTGTTGACTGGGTTTGATGAACAGTCAAGAGAGGATAGGCAGAAAACTGTGTACATGCAAACATTACAAATTAATCAAATGCGCCTTGTTTCCTGAGAAAACCAGGTAAGCAATAACGTTAAAACCTGAAGTAAGAGGACTTCATCAAGGTTTGCAGTAGAATAGCCATGGCTTCTGTAGATGCCTGACTCTAATACTAGGATTTCTGCTCTTTCAAGCTCTCTTTTTTTAATAAGATGGAACGGCCTTAAATAACACCAGCTTTTTGCTACACAGATTATGTCTTGTAAACAATGCTCAAATAGAAGGTTTTCCTTCACTTAAAGTAGTTAGGAGCCATGAGTGTTTTGGTTTGGCTTTTTCACCCATTCAGATTTGGCAGATGCTGAACCTGTAGTTCAGGTGAGTTGCTGGTTACAGAGGTAATCTTAGCAATTTGCTCAGATTATGTGGACGTTTAAAATGTGATTATTGTCCCTAGAGCCACCCTAAGCAGCAGCAGGCTGGCTTTCAAGGTTATCGTTTATATTGCCGTGGCACTTAATTTACACTAGTTTATTTGCTGTTACACTCTAGGACGCATTAGTTCACTACAGAAATGAGCTCTTTCTTCAAACAGATGAGTTGGGAAGGATAGTAGTGGAATTTGGTGTTATCTAAAAATGGTGCAGCTATTAAACCAGTTCTGAGATTCTCTGAGAGTACTGATGAGAGAGAGAGGAGACGCATATTGATTTTTTTTTTCTTTTCTTTAAGCATAAACTATGCAGGGCTGAGTGACCTCCTCTCCCATTTTGGCTGATTGGAGTCAAGGGCTCTCAGCATATCTCAAGAGGTAATCTGTCTTGCAGATTTGGGTCATTGGTTGAAAGTGATGGTGGTGGTGGGGAACCCTGCAAGGTTTTGCTGTTTGTCACTTCATCTTTTTCAAGGATGTAAGGGACTGGAGCTGTGATACTGAAGTAGATATCAAGTGAATTGGAGAAGATTAACTCCATCTTGATGTATTTAGAGGCTGTAGTCTCTATTTCTTCTGGGGATGGGTGAAAGAAAGCCATAAATAGCACCTTCAGATTTGTCACTGTTTCCAGAAGAAACCGATCAAGTCAGGAAGTGAAGGCACTTCCCCTCTGATGCTGGGTGCACATTTATTACAAATGGCTCTGTAAGTTCTGTGGGTGTCTCGCATCTCCCTGCTGGAGTGAGTGATGCCTTGGCATTTCCCATCTCTTTCTTGATCTCTTGACCTGTGAAAATATATATAAATGTAAGATTTTGTTTGGGATATTTGTTTTCTTTTTGTAGCTTGACTGAAGTGAATACATTTAGAGTACCTAGCTCCTCAGGAATTGTGGTAATGTGCTCTTTGCTTTGGGCATGGGAAGCCATGACCTCTGGTTTAAAAAGAAGTTATTTTTCCTGAAATCATAGCACATAAGAAGAGTTTAAAACCTAAGGATTGTGAAAATCCATTATACTGTAAAGCCTTGTCTGAAACTAGGATGGGGTTTTGTAAGTGTCTTTCGTGTCAAAGCATCTTCTCTTGAAAGGAGGCCACTGTTGGCCTCAGTGCCCATTAGCTTTGCTCTGAGAATGAGGATGTGGTGCTGAAAAAGCTGTGGTGTTTCTAAGCAGTACTGAGAAACGCTATTGAAGCCTGACAAGCATATGTATTATATACACACGCTTTCTCTTTCACATATATATGTATTTATTTTTTCCTAAAGTTGAGTTCCAAATATGCCCCCATTCATGTGTTAAGTACTAAGCTGTTTGAGTTAATATCAATGACAAGACCTGTACAACAAATTCTTAAAGAAATGGCCATGTAGGAAATGCCTGGCAGACAGACAGGGTGAAAACATGGGATGCTTTCTTGCAGTTGGGCCAGCAGAACTCACATAATGCGCATCCTAGAAGACAAAATATTGAAGAAGGCAGTGGTTCCTTTCAGGATTAACTCTGCTCATTGCTCTTTAAAGTGTTACCATGAGGGTTAAACTAATGGCCCTAAGAAATAATGAAAGTGCAGGATCACTCAGAACCGTTACATATATAGCACTAATTGGCCAATTGAACCGAACTAATCAACTCCTTTTAAACAAACGTGACCATGGACACGGGCATATGAAAATCTTCCCCTTTGAGGAAAAGTTTTTTTCTCCTTTATTTGCAAAACAAGATTTAATCAAGTCAGCAACAAGGCTTTTTAGTCCAGCGGCCAAAAGCAAAAGTCTGCCTTTTAAGGTGATTATTTTATGTTTTAAGTTATTCGTTAAACTTTATTAATAGAATTGGTGGAGGAAGGGAGGAACTGAATTTTGGATTCCCATTGCTGTTGTGGCCAAGTCTTACTTTTTGAACTTACCGTCTAGCAAATTTAAGCATGTATTTTGTCACTCCTCTTAATGAAAACCAGTGTATTTAGGGAAGTAGCTTGGCTAAGTACGTGAGTGCTGGGTTTATTGTGACAAGAAGCCAATTCTAGATATTTCGAGCCTTGCTGCAAGTGTAGAGGGACTGTGTCCAACAGTTGGCTTGTTTGGTTTTGATTTTTCAACCAGTTCAGCTTTTTTAAATAAGAGATAATGACTGGAAACTGAAAAATCAGGGAAGATTCCCTCCTCTTCTTCCAGTCTTGGTACAAAAATAAGACAGCAGCATAACAGCTGGAAGGACAAGGGAACAAAAAAAACCACTTTCTTAATTGCAGTTAATGTTTCTTGGTTTAATTCTATGTACTTATTAAACTGAAACCCAAAATATTGTTTTCTTTGTGTCTGCTTTCTCTGTATATGCTTTGTAGGTAAGAATATTACTTAACTAAGGAAAATAAGAGCACAGTTTTTATTTCTAATTGGGCTCCAATTGCTGTCTAAAAGCAACTTGACATAAATTATGATTCTTGTGGTTATCCAGTAAGAAATAGAGAAATTATCTTTTTATAGTAAAGCTAAGGGGTTTTTTTTAATTTAAATATTCATATTTAATCTTTTGCAGTTATACTTTGTTTCCAAATAGCGGTTGAATCTTACTGGGAACTATTTTTAGGTTATTGAGATATTGTATTACTATGTAGTTTAATATGCTTTTATTTAAAGCAATTTATATAAATGCTCTTCTTTTGTGCTGTTACGTAGACAATGACATCAAAATATGCTTTGTCAGTCTTTATCTTTCTTACATGCAAATGTGAGTGATAGATAATATAATGAAACAATTTAACAGCTGCCTATCAACTAGTGGAGGCACCTTTATAGAAAAATAGCATTGATGTTTCTAAAGCTGTATCTTTTCAGAAAGCTGGGTTATGGTGGTTACAATGGCCGGGCTGGAGGAGTGTCTGAAACAAGCAGTGTGTTTTGGATTTCAAAGACTAATAGTGTATGATTTATTGTCTGCTCAAAAAGGAGAAATCTGTCTTACTCCAATGCAAAAACTTGATTTCTGACAAATAGCATGGCAAAATCCACTTCAATCTATGGAATTAACCCTTTTGAGATCCTACTTTAGTAGTGGGATTTGAAAGAAAAATTACCGGTGTAATCGCTGTTGGTGGCGGCTGCAAAGTTTCTCTGTGTTGCTGGAAGAACATCATCAAGTCTAGCTTAAGTTGTGAGGAGCATAAAAATTGCCATAATGCGTCAGATCAGTAGGACACCTAGTCCCGTGTCTCCCCTCAAAAACTTTTTGAAATGAGGATAAGAAACAGTGAAGCAGAGCACGATCCTTCCCGCAGTCAGTGACGCAGCCGTGTAGGCTGCATAGGAACCAGTGATTTGACCTGTTCTCTGTCAACTTGTCTAATCCTTTCTGAATCCACAACTTCCTGTGGTTATGAGTCTGCAGTTTAAGTATGTGCAACATGAAAAGGTGCTTTAATTTTTTGTTTTCTGGTTCTTGTGGTAGGGGAAATAGTGAATAACCTTTCCTTATTCTTCTTTTTAATACTAGTTTTGATTTTACACATCTTATTGCACTCTTCCATAGCTGCACTCTTCAGCTCAAAGAAGGAACCGGTTTTATTGTACAGAGGGTGCTGAAGCCTGTCCACAGGCTGTGTGTGTGAGCAGTGCTGGACTGGCCAGGACTGCTCTTTCTGGCTGTGGGTGTTTCTTAACTGTCCTGTAAAACTGAAATATACATCCATCACTGGTAGCATAGAAGTATTTCAAGCCTCTGGTCCTCTTTGATACCTTTTTTGAGCATCTTCTAGTCTCACCACAGCTGTTTGACACCAGTATTACATGCTATCTCAAGGTGCTCTGGATTTCTAGAATTTTAGCAGTGTTTTGTGTTTTCTTCTCCGTTCCTTGGGGCTCTTAATGACTATGGAATTGATGCTCCAAGAGAATTAGTCATAACAATTTCAAAATCCTGAGTTGCAGTAGCTAATTTAGATCTCATTGTACAGGTGAGGTTATTTCTTTATGTCTTATTATTCTGCCTTTAATTTCATCTTCTATTATCCTTCTGCAGTTCTTAGCAAACAACATTTATTTTTTGTCTCTTAAATGGTTCTGTATTGTCTTAAAACTCAGCACTTATTTCATGTTTGTGTGGTTCTCTTGAAAAGCAGGACCCTGTACTAATACTCCTTGTATTGTGAAAAATTACTTTTTATTTCTATCATTACTTACTGTCTTTACAAGCAGCCTTTAAAGTATGAGGTGATGTTCCAGAAAATGCTCCAAAATCATTCAATTCTCTGTGGACAATAATAGGTCCTGGAAGAACGGTACTGTGTGTCTGGACACCAAGCTTGCAAGATGTTTGCTATCCTTAACTTGTGTTAAAGACACTGAGTGGGAATTAATGGTGCTGAGAGTTTCCCACAGTTGAAAGCTAAACAGTGCGCACTGGTCTGATGAATTTTCTTTTTTGTTGTTGTTTGAAGCAGGTATGTCTGTACCCTGCTCACAGGTAAAGGGCATGGGGAGCAGCATGCCGGGAGCTCAGAGGAGATGTGCGTGAGGTGCTGGCCTTTGGGTTTGTGCGGCCGCAGCGTCCATCGTTGTTGGCCTTTGAAGATTCATAGAGGTATTTTGCACGGGAGGGGGGCGAAGGAATTGAATTGGATAAAACTAAATTGTATCCTTATAGCAATATTACTACTGAAAAAATATTTCCATATGCAAAAGACTCTTAAACTAGCAATTCTTAGCAGTTACAATGCAGAATTATTTTGGTTTTTTATTTAAAGAGTTTTCACTGTGATGGTGGAGGATGTATAAACCAGAAATGCTGGTACTACTTACGTATTTCTGTTTTGACTATCCTCTCACCGGAGGTGACCATTAACTTGTTTTTGGCCTTAATGCCCAGGTTGTGTCATATCCTTAGTAAAACTCTTACTTCTTGAAGTCATTAAATGAAGTTACCTTTGACTGGATCTGCTGTACAGCATGTGGTAGTGAAATTAACACTGATACTTTCAACATTAAAAAAATTCTTGTTCTCAATTTCACAGGTTGTGAAGTTTTTAAAATGCTGTTAATTCAGATATGTATTCCAGGCTTCCCCACCGCCACCAAGCCTACGTGCCATGGTGTGAATAGAGCATAGGTTAGTTCATATTGGAAAATGGTGAAACGAACATCCCTGGTGTAGACAAAAGAGATCAGATCAGTCTCCTTGTACAGTGCCTGGTGGAGTTCTCTGTGTCTGGCACCTGTGCAGCGTACACAGGAGAACATGGATTTTGCATTTAATCCATATTACATGGGAACATACCACAATCCGAAGAATGTATATTCCACACGAATTACTTCTGTATAAGGTAGTAAGTACATCGGAGATTGTTGAATCGAGAAAGCAGAAAAGTGATTTTATTTTGCTGTTAATGGGTGTTTTTCTGTCAGCCCTGTTGAAAAATCCATTCACTGTTGCTCTGTACCTCGGCAGTTTTCATTTTGTGGCCATATGCTGCTTCTGGGTGTGCCCTGCCCTGGTATAGAAGAACAAGCTTTTAATCTTGTGTGTTTAGAAGACTATTTTTGTAACCATAAGGGCTAACAAAGTACCTTACAAGAATTAAAGTTAAGGTACTGCAGTGGTGGTGACCTCAGCTTTGGAAAGCTTTTAGGGAGTATTTTTGTTTGTAGGCCAGTTCTTCACTCAATATATCTGCTTGCTTTGCATAGAGATCTGATAATTCATTTTTTTACATTCTTGTTACTCCTAAAAGTGATCATGGCAGTGCTTGTCTGTGCAATTTCCGGTTGCAGCTGAGGGCAGCACTTAAGTGTGAGATGGTATAATTTACATCCAGCGCTGCACTTCCCACTTAATGTTTTGCTAGCAACTTCATATCTGTACAGAGCAAATCAAAACAGACTTGGGCTGTCAGCAGAGATGTTTCTTAAACACAACCAGGCAAATGGTTTTATTTTCCATTTAATCAAGAGTATATTTAAAATTTAATCTCATAGTGGAAGTACATGATTATAATGCATACAGGTATTTCTAGTGGGTTTAGCTCTTAAGAACTTCCAGGGGCCTACAGTTAGCTGCAGAATATTGACACAGGGGAAGAAAATTCAGGAGACTTCCTAAAAGAACTTTGAAAGGTAGTCTTTTTGGGATCAGGGTGTCATTTGATTTTTCTGTTTTTTTCTAAGGCACTGTTTTTATTACGTCCTGCTGTATAATTAAAATTCCGATTTAATAATCAGAACTATTGGTTCCAAAGTTGAAATAGAACTTGTATTCAAGAGTCTTGTCTCTCTTTTGTATTTATATGTTAACAACAGGAATAAGGTTGCATGTGCCAGCAGGGTGATGCCTGAAAAATATCCAAGGAACCTTGCAAGGATGGGGCTGCAAAAATAATGAAAAAAAAAAAAAAATTTGGATTTGAAAACACTTTTGACGATAGTGTAAATATTCTAGTATTGTCAGGATCAAGCTTTGAAATTGTACTCCTAAAAATAGATGAATCTTTTTCAGTTGCTCTCTGTCTTTTGAGCCCTTAGGCTCAAGTCTTATTTTTCTCTCTGTATGAACAGAAGTGCAAAAAAAATCTTAAAATGAGAACAGATTTTCATATAATTTTACCACTCCTGATGCTGGGGTAATAAGAACATCATCACTTACTGTGAGCTCTTCACTAAAACCCTGTGCTGTCACTATTCTTAGGCCTTTAGGCCTGTTAATGTTCTTGTGATTTGCAATTTGTATCGTTGAAAGCTGTTGTCTATTTTTTATTTTTTTTCCTCTTTTTTTTTTAAGCTTTCAGTACTTTTTAAAGGGAGGAATGGGAGGGAAGCGTATCAGTTAATGAGCAATAACAAAAGCAAGGCCATATTTTTGTGGTGTTGCCTGAAGAGAGAGAGAGTGTTCCATGATTTAGCACAGCTTGTAATACTGTAATTCCATTTAGAAGGAGAAGATATGGGGGAAAGATCTGTTTTGCCATCACAGTTTGTATGTGCAAAGAGTGGTAGAGTCTTACTAGTGATTCAAATGGAGCTTTAGCAAGTTAAAACAGCATTTCACTGGATAACACAGGAAGAGTTCACAAGCTACAGTGAAAATAGGTGGCGTTTGTCTCCCAGTCAGATGGTTTGAAAATCACGGTTGGTTGAAGATGTTCCAAGATCAAATGCGGGGACTTTTGAGGATTATTTATGTTGGCACCTGAAGTCTCTCAGAATTAATCAATCCACTAAGAACTATACTGGCTTCATAGCCAGCCCTGTGTATGTTTTTCTCAGTTTTCTAGACTTAAGATGCCACATTTAAAGCCTTGTTGCTCTGAAATGTTTTCTTAGCCTGTTATGAAACCTAACTTAGGCACCTCACAGAAAAGGCTCAGGTGCTGCTTTAACACCCAAAGTGTATTAAGTAATCCGGTGTGTAAGGTGAGAGGTAACTATATTTCTGTGCTTTTAGCCTTTTCTTGCTGCTTCGACATGATGTTAAGAGATGTGCTGGCAGTGGAACTGAAGTAGTGGCCAAGTTCTGCAATGTAAGTAATGGTAGCAGGAAAAGGATTTTCATTTCACATGTGAAAAGTTATGTGTCAGGTCATCAGGAGAGTGTATTAGTGATACAACGGCAGTGTATTGAAGCCAGCTTGTCTCTGTGAAGTTTTTCTGGATCTTACAGGTAGAATAAAGAGCGTGTTACGGTACTGAGATCTGCCATTTCAAATAGACTGTATGTAAGTGTGTCCTGCAAATGTCTACTAGTTGAATTTTTCTAAGCCTTGTGATGGAGCTCGGGACCTTGGTATTTCTGGGAACCCTTCTGTTACAAAAGGAAAGTTTTTTTGGTTATCATTATGACATCCCTCCTCTGGATATAAATTTATTTCCATTAAAAATGTATTTACTAATCTGAACTGGAACCCTTTTAAAACAAAATGCGAATGAAATCTTGGAAAACAGTGGGAGACCTCAGGACTCTGTAGTGAAAGGATTGAACTCTGCCATCCACAGCCTCTTATGAATAAAGTTAGCCTTCTAAAGATAAAAGGAAATTCAATTACAAAGCAAGAAGGAGGGTGAAGGGGTGTAATTAAAACACATAATCCTAAAACCAACATGAACGGTGCTTTTTTATGTTATACTTAAAGCAACATGCTTTGTGTGTTAAGATTATTGATTTAGTTTCCTAGGGGTAACACTTTTTGAGAGAATGTGAAAAGGATGACGTCTATTGCTGTAACTGGCAGCGTAATTTCACGCAAGCATTGTACTTATGGGCAGCTTGGTGGAGCGTTTTCCTTTACAGCTTGCTAATCTTTCTTTAAAAAAACCCCAACAAATGAACAAATAGAAAATGAAGTGCTGCTTCAGCTTTTTTCTCATGCTAATGGCAGTTGTCCTACCAGACAGAGGATGAGTGAGTGCTTCAGACAGCAGGAGAAACCAAAGGCAGCACAAGGGCACCTTGCTCTCTCCGGTTACATCTACACCAGCATCGCTTCCCAAAGTTTAGTGGTTTGGACACTGGTCTCAAAGTGTTTGGTGTCCAACTCCCACTGAAGCATTCAATGTTGGTGCCTAAAACCTTTGATAGGATATATGGCCTGAGACGCACATTAATCTGGAAACTTGAAATATCTCTTTAGAGTTTTGTGATAAATGCTAATGCTGTGTTGCAGTAAATACACATCTGCTCCGCATCCCTGTTTCTCTGCTAATTAGCTGCTGGGTCTTATACTAATGGCAGGAGGTGAGTTAGAGTACCTGTCGTCTTGGTAGTGAAGCATTCCCTGGCTGGAGCTAGAAGTGTTTCATTATAAGGACTAGCTTTTATGATAAAAGTATTCTGATTCCATCAAGCAGGGTGAAGTTGTATGTACACACACTGACCTGCTCACCGCGGCTCTGTGTCGGAAATGAGTACCTGTAGGCGTACACGAGTAATTGAAGTTGACAGGCTGTCCCTCTTTCCAGGCTCACTCCTTCAGGAACTGCAGCTGTTTTGATTTCACAAACATGGATGATGTCTGATTTGATGGGAGAGGAAGAAGCTGTGGGGAAGGAAAGGTGGGAGGCAGCTGGCAAAAGAAAAATGAGGATGAGTATAGAGATCAGGAATGAACATGGACTTCACAGTGAAGGGGTTTCAGAGTTTTTTTGAATGCTCTTCTCATGCTCCTAATACTATTCACCCATCTCTTTCCTAGTACTCTGGAGTTAAATATCACAGTTTCCTTGGGTTGTTTAATACTTTAGACTGATAGTTTGATAAAATATTACTACCATTATTTCATGAGTTATTTTGTGCAAAGAAATTCTCTGTGAAGGAAATATTTTGAAATATTCTAAAGAAAGAGTTCCAATTTCTCGTAGAAGTTGATGTGCATATCTTGTTCTCTGCTCAAATATTGTGTGCAAGTTTATAGAAAAATTGCTGCTTATCTTGAGTGAACTGAGTATAAAAATAAAAAGGCAATGCAAGTTTTCAAATGGATTAGTCAAGAAAAACATTCTTCCCTCGTTTAATCTTTTGCCTCGTATACCTGATGCCCTGTTTGTCTGCTTTTGTAAAAATAGCTTGTGCTGTCAGTTTAGTTCCTTTGATAAAACTAATAATTAAAAAATATGCAATTAGGAACTAAAAGCGTCTATGCTTTTCAGCTGGAGAAAGCAAGTGTGTAATCACACTGCTCAGATGAACAGGTTCCTGGAATCAGGTTGCAACCACTGCATTTGCATTTTGAATCTATAAAAAAAAAGCACAATCCTTTCGGAAAAAAAGTCCCTGAAAACCCTGTTTCTGCAAGAGATGAGCATGCTTGTTTTCTCCTGATCTGGTAGGAAATACAAGTGGAAGAACATAAATGTGTTAATAGTATTTTCCATGAATTGAAATATTTGTATGTGACTCAGATCCATCCCTGAGAACACGTTCCCTGACAAATTGCACCAGACGGAGAAGTGCCGGGCTTCAGTTTGAAACTGGCATTTCCCAAACGTATATCTTGCACTGGAAGTTCCACAGTAGCTTTTAAATGACTTTAAAAATACCTTAGTCCTTTGAGGAACTTCATCTATGATGGGTTTGAAAATTAGCTATTGCCAGCATGATGGTGTTGCTGGGGAATGGAGCTGGGGGAAAAGGTCCTTATGATGGCTAAACCACCTTTTGGGATGGATTGAATTAATGGTGGAACTGCAGTGCGAATATTTGGGATTTGAAGATTGTAACAGTGACTTTGATATATTTCATTAAATGTCTTAGGGAGCAATTTGAGTACTACCAGCAAGGGGAAGGTAGAGACTTCTAAAAATCAAATCTAGAACAAACTTCCCCTGAGTTTTTAGCAAGTCTCGTATTTAATGCTGAATGATGATCTTTGTGGATCATGGTAATAGCGTGGGATGTTGCTATAGTGCACTACTGTATTGTACAAATGCATTGTAGATGTTTCTGATGCTTCCTTGTACAGAAAGTTACAGGGCTCAACAGTTTCCACGTGCTGTAAGTGCTGAAGAAGTGTAGAGAATGACCTACAGAACAGATTAAGTACAAGGCAGTCGTACACACCTAATTACCACTGCCACTGCCATCTGGGGATATGCTTCTGCCAACACTTGCTTTCAGCCATTGTTTTGTTTTCTTAATCAAAACAAATCGCATCAAAACAAAAAAACCGAACAAACAAAAATCCCAAAACCAAACTGCAAAGCCATTGCCTTAACTCTGCTGCAGATGTGCTAATACGAAGTTGATCCTTGTCACTTGTTATCCTGTTCCCTTAAATAACCGGTCAACTATAAACCAATAATGTTTAGCAAGATTATTTTAGCTTGAGCTTTATTTAAACTTGTCTATATTGTTACTCCCTTACATCAATCAGCAAGGCTTCATGTGTGGCTGTTCCTTAACATGATTTTATTAAAATAATCCAGTTTTATAAATTGTTTTAAGCCAAAAAAGATAATTTTGACAGTCCTCTGTAGAAAGTTGCAGTGATAACTAACATTCTCCGATAATTTTTCATTATATGTCTGTTAACTTTTATTGAAAAAGTAGAGTGAGCCTAAGTTAAAACTCTTCCTGTCAACATAGACACTATAATCTTGCTAGATAGATGAATTTTAACATTGGAAAAGGAAGCCTTTGCTGGTTTACCTCTTTATCCTCTTAGCACACTCTCCCCTGACAAAGGCTTTGCAGACTTTATGTAAATAAAAAAAAGCCTGAAACCACTCTTCTGCCATGAAAATAACACAAAGTTTGCAGTAACATTAGTTCAGAGTTGGAATAGGTAAGAGGTGTAATGTGCCTAATGGGGTTTTGTGGGTTGCATATCAGGTTTTAAAGACTGAAATGGAATATTGTGTTAGAATAGAAGCAAGATCGTATCTACCCGAATACAAGAACCCCTTAAAAATTACATAGAGTGACATGAAGTAAATTGGAGAGTTCATGTTTGCTCGTTTATGCTACCAGTATGCTTTTGGGCAGAAGATGAAGTGTGTTACAGTGAATACAGTGGCTGGAAGAAAGGTTTCAAATCTTGATCAGAGGAAGGAGGTATTAGTGCACAGAAGGACCCTCACTGTGTCTCCACTTGATGGCTTGTTGCGCTGGGGAGTCTTGTGTCCCAGAAATACCAGTATGCCAGAGTCAGAAGACCTGGAAGCAACTTCTACCTGGAACAGAGAGGCTGTGATGTAATGTGCACACAATGCACAAAATATAATGATCTGTTTTCATTACCTGCCTACTCTGTGTTGCTTGAAGACCTTCCGTAACAATCTCTTTCAAGGACAAAAAAAAAAAAAAGTTAAGAAAAATTCTTGTTTTCGGCTGTTGCAGCTTTTCAGTCATTGCTATGTGTAATTGCAGCAAACATGCTTGCCTCTTCTAGTTAAAGCAGAAAGGAATGCCAGTTAAGTCTGGTTTCTGGCCAATATGAAGAATGCAAGGAGCACACATGGGCTGTTGTTCCTGCCTTGTACTACCTGCCTTACTTCATATTAGGCTGTTTTACAGACATCGCATCAATGGCTTTTGACCTTCCAGCTTGAGCTGCTGTCACACAGGCAGCCTGGAGCTTCGTCACGTGCAATGATTCCTCTCTCTATCAAAACTGGTTTAGTACTAGGTTTCCTCTTACACCTTTTCTCTGCTCACCCTTGCTTACAGTGCAGTTCAGCTACAACAGCAGGGGGTGTTCTTAACCTACATTAAGTGTACGTGCAAGATACCTACACTGATCAAGCTGTGGACCAGTTTCTAGGTGAGCTTTAATGTCTTGCAAATCCCTTGAGCCATCCAGCTTTCTCAACAGAAATGTGTCAGGTGGCCTTTGCAGCTACTTGACCATGATAATTATTAGTGTGTGGAAACTTGTATGCTGTGCAAAATTTCATTCTTCCCTTTACTTGATTACAGTTTCTCCCTAACCATGAGGTTTCCTGTTCTTCTGATGGTGTCTGATTCTCCTCCGAAATTTATATATTCTGTTTCTCTGATGTTGTTGTTATGTATGTATAAGAAACTGAAAGATATTTCACTGAGCTGGTGAAAAGCTAGATATTGGGTCTTGTTTAATCTGATATCTAAGGTACAGCTGTTGATAAATAAGTTTTAATAATTTAATAAACATTTTAAGGTTTATCACTTAATACATTTCAATAACTGCAATAGCAGTCAGAACTTGTTGTTGGAGTAAGTGCTCCCTGGAGGTCTTGTAGAAAAATTGGGTAGAAATTTTGCATAAGGAAGGTGTGTATGAATTCCTATAGTAGGCTTTCGAAGAAGTGCTGACATGTTCCACATGCTTGAAGCTGCACTGAAATCTGACCAACCCGAGATCTGCAATTCCTGCAAGTTTTGATTAATTTTTTTTTATTTCCTGTGTGACATTACATCATCAAGTTGTCATGCTGTTGGGCTTTTCTTGCAAGGTCACATTCACTCTGTGGCAGAAGTGGCCTGCTTGGATTAGCTTTGGTCATGGGAGTCTGTACTGTAGGTGGAGATGCTTTTAAAATTAAGCTCTTCTAACCTTTAAAAAAATTACCCTTATTTTTGTCTTTTTGGAAGAATACGCTTTTTTGGTAAAAGGTCGGTGCTGCAAATTACAGTAGTGTTACACAGCAGCATCACTTCAGGTATTACCACCGAAGTCCCACGTGACCTTGCACACCGGAGCTGAATTCTCCATTTTCTGTTTGTGTTATAAGGCGAAGGTTGTTGTGAATTACAAGTACAATAAAAACCAGCGGTAGGCACCTGTCCTCTCTTGGGACATCTGATACAGTTGTTCAGCAATTTAAAATAATAGTCTTAGTCTCTAGCAAGTAGAAATTCGATGTGAAGACTCCGATTGTACCTGGGGCATTACCCAGCTCTGCCACCAGATGATTTGACTTCCTTTGCAGTTTGACAGTACGCTGTGTAGAGTCACTGCAAATGGGATGCTCACAAAATGGCCAGATGTTGTTTTGCTGTCTGCAGACAACACTCCAATATTAAGTCTTTAGCTTGGTGCATCAGAGAAGAAAAAGTACTTGCTGTTAAAGTAGGGGGTTAATTTCAGCTTTACTGTTTAAAACAGAAGATCTGGAGTGGGAGCCTGGAATCCCAGACTGCTAAAACGGTGAAGTGGCTGTGAAAAGTAAACCCAATTTCTCATTTCCTCTTAACAACTCCCAAGAGCATTTGATTTCAGTAGTTTTTCTTTAGATACTGATAGTGGATTAATTTAGTTATATTATAAATTAATAAGCCCTCATGGCATTTAACTCCTACTTTATTTATTCCTGTTGCATTTATTGTCTTTAAGGTCAGTGCAGCTATAAATTCTGGCAACTCATTTTGTGTGTCCTCTGCCCACAATCTCTTGATAGCCAGGTGCTGCAGGCTGTGCTATAGTGATGACTAAAACTCACTGTAACAGAATTGGTTTGGGGTTTTTTTAATAGGTATCTATTTAAGATCAAGAGGATATTCCTAAAAGACCCTGTCATTTATGTGCCTTTCAGGTAGTTATGAATTCTTCGTAATAGATTTTGATGATGTGATCTCTCTGTTTTAACTGACTCTGAATGCACCAGCTATGAAAAAATGAGTTTTGGGTTTTGCATTATAAGCAAACATACTGAGAGTAGAGGCAGCCAGTCAGTGTGTGGTTTACTCAGATTGAGAGCATGCCCAATATCGTGCAATATTGCTAAGCTAGTCTAAGGTGTCTGTGTTCAGTGGCAATTAAAACCAGAACTCGTTACACTTCTAGTAATTTGAGTGAAAAGAATAAGATTTTATGTCTGCTGAGCATTTCTGTGGCAGTGCTGTATGTAACCACCTCCCTGCTGTTCATCATACTCTGCCTTGTGGGTCAGGTAAGTGGAAGCTGGTGATACGCGCGCTGCTCAGGCGTCAATGGCGGTAATTGCGGCATTGCCACTACTTGCTTGGTTTTATCGATGTTTGTGGTAACAGTAATGAACATGACTCTGGAGCAGGGAGGTTGGGCAACTTCAGAGCGACTCTGAATTTTAAGTTGAAGTCCTAAGCAGCATTGGGCTCTAATGTCTTTAATCCCCAGCTGCCTCCTTGGAAGTCAGCAGCTTTTTGGGAAAGCTTTGCTGATCAGCCTCACCTACATATCTGCGGGCAGTGGAACTACCTGGAAGCAGCCAGCCTGAGAAAAAAGCTAGCAGTAAATTCCAAATTTCTTCATTTTTCTCACTGTGTTGTCCCCTACTTGGAAGGGAAGATTGCATCCCTCCCTCTGTATTTAGATGCAGCAGCTTCTCTTGCATTATTTTTGTCTTTTCTCCTGGGTAAGAAGGAAGCCAAGACAAAGTAGACGAACTGATACACTGTGCAGTTTCATTTCCTTTCTTTTAGAGGAGAATAGTGCTAGGAAAGCAGCATGCTGGAAGGAAGACTGACTATTGCACTCCCATCTCTAGAGCTTGGCTGCAGCTCACAGGCAGCCATCGTCTTGCTGCTGTCTAGAGCCAGCCATCTGGCTTGATCTGTTGGGCAATAGGAGACCTTTGAACTTGGCTCTTCTGATCCATTCTGCTTGTGTTACTCTTAAGTCCAGGAGAAATCATCCATGTTCACCAGTCCAAAGCAGATCTAGCATTGTAAACCAAAGGCAAACGGAGTAAGCCTCAATTAAAATAAGAGTGGCACTGCCCAAGAAGAAATGTTAAGGAAAACCCACAAAACAACTTATATCCTGTATCCTGAGCAATGAGTGAAATGGCAGGCTGAAGAACCATCGGCTTTCTCAGGTTGAACAACTGGTGCTGTTCGTGCCAGGAGCTGGGAGGCAGCCTGGCTGCGGCTGCTGCATGGCTTTACAGATTCAGAGCCCTGATCGCAGCGTCCATGCCAGTGCTGTGGTTTACCAAATGGTTTTTCTGCGTAGCCACAGCAGACAGCTCACAGATGATGCTTAAAGGCTGGTGGTATTCCCCAGCTGGGGGCTAGCTGCTGTGATGGTCCTGTTGTGATGGATCTGGCATCTTCAGCACAAGGTATACAGTTGTTTTCAGGCAAAAGCAAGTAGGTTTTTCCTTTTCTTAGACCAATTCCACAGATCTGGTCCAGCTGACTGCACTGTGCAGAATAGATGGCTGAAGATTTTGATAGTTCTGGATAAAGCGTTATTTCCCATTCTGTTCAGCGAGTGTTAAGAGGAGAAAGGAAGATACCCACTGAGCCTAAATGAAAGAAAAGGAACCCTGAATTACCTTGGCAATGCACCTTGTTTTTCTCCCCTGATGAAGAAAACTTTAGAGGACAGGCGCTCTGTTCCTGACAGTGACTGATGGATGTGTCTCAGAGTCTAAACTGTAAACTGGCTCTCATATCGATTAAAATGTATTTGTGTACTTTGCTGGGGAGAAGGGAAAAGTGTGATCTCATGAGCACAGACAAATTTTCATATGATGCTACTGTAGGAATGAAACCACTGGTTTCAATATATTTTTGTTTCAGTTTCTATTTCTGGTCCATGGTAAATGAAGTTGTGGTACCTTTAAAAGCAGCCAGAGTAAGGATTTTCATTTAACACAAGAAGCTGAAGTATGTTTCTCCTCTTAACAGTTTTTTTTCCCCTTGGAACCAGCAGAGTTACTGTCGGATATAAGTTCACTTGAGTTTCGGAGGTACCAGACTGTGCTATAGTGTAAACACAGCTGCTATCGAGTAAAATAGCTTCAGTCTTCTCTAAAGTATACAAGTTCAGTGTTAGTGCAATAATAGATGCTTATTTTATTAACTGTTAGTCTGCCTGTTGACTTTCTTGGCAAACTAAAACGATGAAGTACGCCATGTGCCTGGCCTTCCATTAATTGGTAAAGGATGCACATGGAGATTACTGCTGTAGCTTAACTGAGAAAACCTACATCTTCTGGTCACCCGAAGGAATGAATAGAGGGCTTCCTTCCTCAGACTGTGATGTGGCAAGAGTGCACGTATTATGTGCAAGCTACATTATTTATGCTGATTTATATAACAGGCCTGAATGTTGGGTACAGTTGCACGTATTTTAAGTACCAGCATAGATAAGGTCATCTTATGTTCAGCACTGAATGGGAAACTGGTTAGGAGCAATTAATCAAGCACTAGTGAATGCCAATAGACACAACCCCTCCAAGCGCTTGTCAGTACTGCTGCTGTCAGGGAAGCACAAGTAACCCTCATCTGTATAGAACTTCTAATTTTTAATTTTTTTTGTCTTTGCATGAACACTTGTATTCCCCATGTATCTTTTCCTAATTGATAGAAGTTTTCTTTATTTTTTAGCTTATCAAGGACAGCTTACCTAAAACATAAGTTAAACAGCATAATGATACAACCTGGCTAATAAATGCAAACCCCTGCATGGCTGTGCTTATTTCACGTACTTTGGACATAACGGTTCTCTCACCAGAACCAGCTTGAAGGAGACTTTTTCAGTAGATGGACGGCTCTTGGTTTCACAAGTTCTTGGATTAAAAAAGTAAACGTGCACAGTGGATTTTTACCCTTATAATAACTTAAATACAGTTTAACTAAAGCAGCTGAAATTTGTGCATATGACTGTACAATGATTGAATAGGTAGAACTTGTCAAATATCAATATTGAACATATTTAATAAGAATTAATTACCTTGTGCTAGCTGTGAGTTGTCAGTTGAGGGTTTTTTTAATATTATTTTGAAGGCTGTGGTGTGTAAATCTCCTAAGCTATCTGTAACAGCACTGGTGTTCTCTTCAGATCATGGCATGTAGTTGCATATACAGAGCTTGGAAAGGAAGAGGGGAGGAGGCGGCTGCTAGGTGGCAGTGAGAAGTTGCTCAGCACAGGCACTGGTGGGTGAAGAGCATTGCAGCTGAGAGCAAACAATGAGAAGGGGGGGGAAAAGGTTTCAAGGCTTCCTGAACATTATTTGGGACCAGTGCTTAAAGAAATCAGTTATTGTTGAAAGTGCAATTAACCTGAAAGTATAACTCAAGCTACGGTTTTGCACTTTGAAACTTATTAAAAGCATCTGTGTAGCTCCTGTCAGATTGGCAAAGTCATAGTCTGACAAAGCATATGCTGGCTTCCTGTGGCTTCTCTTGCCACTGTGCAAGGGGAGATTTACAAAATATGGGTGCTAGAGGACACTGCCAGTCTGCTGTAGAACTCAGTGGCTGCAGAGCACGCTCGTGCTTAAGCCACTGCTGCACATCCCTTCTCAGCAGAAACAGGGTCAGTGAGCTACGTGCCATGCTGCTTCGGGTGCTGGTGTTGCAAGTTAATTCCTGCTTGAGAAGTTTTGGGAGTTCACGTAAATGAAGAAAGCAAACATTTTTTTACTGTAAGCTCCCTAGTTTCTGGTCTGTCCTTAAATATTTCTTATGATTCCATCAGAATGGAGCCTTTGCCCCATTGTACTGTACCAGATCATAAAATCAACACACGTTGTATGATAGCAAGGATGATGTGACACTAACAGATTTGTAAGTAACTGAAATTATGAAATCTCATTCATCTTTGCTGCTAGAATTGAGTGCTGTACCTGACTAGGAAGATGAAGGGGGTAGTAGTTTCTTATAAATCTTATAAATAGGGGGAATTTTAGCTTTGACACAGTCTCCTGTTTGGTTTTGCCGCATGAGTTTGCTCCAGTGGACAGTTTGGTGTGGGGCAGGGATGAATGAGTGGATGTGTAGCTGTCTTTTTGGGAGTAGTGCAGCCTTATTCTAGTTTAGTTATGCATGGAACTATAGCCAAGTTGTAAAGAATGCTCACAAGCCTTTTGAAAACAGGTTAAGGGGTACAGTCTGGAAGCAAACATCTTTTTGAGCTATGTTTCCTTGTTCCATGTTGAGGCTGACCCCTGAGGAGCTACCATTCTCAAGGAAAGCTTGACCTTTTCTTCCTCTTTCTGTAACATCAAAGGTTTTCTAAGCACATGTTGAGGCAAGAATTTATTTCGACATTAACTGTTAGTGCTTTGATTTTTGCTCTCTTCATTGTTGCTCACTTGTTTGTGGAGGCATGATGCAGGTAGAGGATTTTTCATGGTGCAGACCCAGGGTTAGCATCGTGTCCACTGTTTCTTCACTGAATCCATGGACGGAGGTGAACAAGCAATTACACGAGTGTCCCTGTTTGTGTTGGGGTTTTTTGAATCGGAAGCATGAGACAGCTGCGTTTTCACTCCCTTCACACACCAAAAATCTAAACTCTCCATATCATCTGAAAGTGAGTGCTAGACTGAAATAAAATTTAGGAGGAAAGGAAAATTAAAAAAAAATAAAAATATTTATTTCAGTTTTCTCCTTCCTGGTTTCTAAGAGGCAAACTCCCTCTCCTGCTCTTTTCCCCTTTTCTGCCCTTCAGAAGCCATCCTTCTTGAGTGCTGGTGTTCAAGAGCTGAAAGCGCTAATTGTGTTGAGCACATTCCCAGCCTCGTAGGTTGCCCTAAGCCAGCATAAAGCCGCGATGCGTACAACCAATTTGGGCCAGAAACAGCCAGTAGACTTTTTTTTCTTCTCAATAACTGCATTTTATGACAGTAACTGACATACTAATGAACCAACTTGGAATTAACATCAATGAAAATTTAACCCTGTTGTTTTTTAAATAATGCAATAATCTCAATAGCAGCATTTGTGGGGTTTTGTACCATCATATAGTGAAGGCAGAGTGTGGAAAGTTAAAGATAAAACAATTTAGGAGGCTGTAGAAATATTTACAGTGCTTATTGTACTAATTAATGCTGTAGAGTTCGTGGATGCAGGAAATGAATAAGCTCTTTGGGACATTGGTCTCAGCACCTTTTCTCACGTCACAGAGGCACAGTGTGATGGGTTGGTTTGGCTGAAGCGAAGAAAAGCTTTGAGTCCTGAACGAAGTATACGGACCTGGGGTGGCTGTGGTGTGGGGAAGAGCAAGAGTTTTTGTTTGCTTTTTGGTTTTGCAGAGTTTGACAGAATGAGGTCTGTATAGGCAACCTGATTTTATTTATTTATTTACTCAGTTACTTGCCCCTTCCTTACATTCTTTAGATCCAGGAAGGTCCTCGCTTTCACCCTGAAGTGCCAGTAAGCGGGCATTGTCAGGCAGCAATTTTAAATGTAACAGATATTTGTTACAACAGTGTGGTGTAGGTCAGTAAAACAAATTGCCAAGTCTTTTGCTAAAGCGTTTGATTTGCTTGGTCCCCATCTCCTTCAGGAAAATCTCTGGACCAACTAGTTGATGTTTGTAGGAGAAAATTTTGTTTCCAAAGCAACTGAATATTTTCTAGATTCTTATTCTTTCTCTCACCTTTTGTTTCTCTGATCCTTAGGACAACATCGCAGTGATTGCTTTTACTGACTCCTCGTTTTCCCTCTCCCATCTCTGGCTCCCCCTCTCCCCAGTTCTGTGTGTGCTGCGGGAAAGAATCTAACACTTTTTCCTTCTGGTGGCTTTTCTTATCAAATTTAAGCTTTTCAGGCATGATACTTCTTTAAATATATGTAATGCTTCTGCGGTCAGGGAATTGATTGGTGCTAAAAATGATGTTTTTCTTGTTGTCTGAGAAATATTCTGGTGGTTCCACTTTTGAATCCAAGCAAAACTAAGGATGAAGCAGTGCAATTTCCAAAGCAACAGTCAATCACCACAGTCAAAAGCGCTGAAAAAGTAACTAGGACTGCTAAGTGAAGAAGAACTTTTAAAATCCCATGGTCTGGAAAGAAAGGCTGCTCAGAATCTGCCTTCCTCAAGATTTCGGAGTAAGCTTTGAACAAGCAAAGCTCCTGATCTCACGTACCTGTTGTGTTCACAGTAGATGAAGTGCAAATGTACGTTTTTGTTCCGGCCTTCAGCACTGCATTGCTGCAAGGCTGCAGGAGCATTGCATTTTTTTTAAACTAAAGCACTCCCTTAGTAATGCTGCCCATTCTTTGTGGCGTCCTCTGCAAGTTGGCCCTCTGTCTCCTTTGGAAATCCTTGCTCCAATAAAAAGGCTGGTTCGCTGTGGTGTCTCATCTCCCTTACCTTCGGAGCACTGTTTTCCTCTCCTTCCCATTTTGATAGCTTGTATTTTAGAGAGCTACAAGTTATGATCTTGTTTTGCTTGGCAGGTGAGGAGCCTCAATGCAATTCACTACCACCATAACCTTGCTGTGGCTCATCAGCATCTTCACCTTTGCCTTCTTGCCTTGAGCACTTAGACTTAGAGAAAATAACCTGTCCTTCTACAGCAGAGCCTCCTTTACCCTCAGTCCAAGAATTACAATTAATATGACTCTGGGAATTGGTAGATGCTTCTTAAAGTGCAAGATGTCATGTTTCTGTAGAAAAGAAGTAGATTGCACAGTATAAAGCTATGAAATAAGTTCTGCAAAATTAAAATTCAGGTGGGGGTTATGCAGATTGCCTTATTTGAATATTTAAATCTTCTGTAGCTTTTTGATGACTGCTTTATCATTGTTTTCCATATATATGCAATGATGCTCATTTACAGCCTTCCCCAATCAGTTATACAGCAAATACCACTGCTATAAATAAAATGTCATTTGCAGGAGACAGAGTAAGCTAAATGAGGAAGAAATGTTCCCTTTGAAGAAATGTTAGCCGTGATCAGTTGGTCAGGATTTTCCCTACAGGATTATTAAAAGGAGTGGTTGAGATGTACATTTTTCCATGCCCCTTCTTCCCTGATACTAGCCAAGGAGTATGTTTGGGTTTTTTTTTTTATTGGTAGTGTTTCAGAAAGATTGTCTAAAAGCAAAAAAAACCAAATCTCTGAATGTTGTTTCATGTTGCAGCTTGGTCAGTGTAGAGGCTGGCTCTCCAAAAGGAGCAGTGCTGCTCGTCACCATCCTCGACCGTGCAGTGGCACCCTCCTCTCTGCCGTGGCTGCTGTCTCAATCCTGCAGTCGGCTGTTTGTTCTCTAACAGAAAAGTAATCGCACTCTTGGTTTTTCTTCTTTTTGTTTTCTTGGTCAGATCATGCTTTGGCTTTTGCTTCTGCAGTGTCTACTAAATAATTCAGATATTTCTGTCTAGTTATTCAGTATCACTGGCTTTGCTGTTAGCAGTTGAGCAGTGTCAGTAAACTCATGTTTGTCGCCATCGGGTAAAATACACTTACTTTTGCTGCTAAGATCTGAAGCCTCAGTAGTACCTGTCAGATACTTTATCAGCTCGTACAGCCACACATTGGACTCCTGAGCTGCTCCTGATCCTGGTTCCATCATGGGCTTTCCTGCACCTGCAGGGAAATCACCTAACTTTGCAGTTTTATCATTTCTTGTAGGAGTGATAGATCCTGCACTGTGCTGGTGAATCTTGTTGAATCAATTTTAAATTAACTTAGATTAGATTAGATTAGATTAGTTCAAGGTGATTGTACTCAAGACTTTCTGTTTCTACAGTGACACTTCATCAGTGACACTATCTTTGGACGATGTGAAGCAGCTTGGGTCAGAATAAATCTTACTGTAACAGCACTGTAGTTGTTTAAGAGTGGACAGGAAACCTATGAAACAGGTTGGGGATCGAAGTAAAGATCTGACTGCCAAACTCAAACTGCAAAGGGTTTTTTTTGAACAGTTGTTGGAGGTTAGGATGTAGGATAACCTGCCCCCAACACTTTTTGTTAAGAGATCTTCAAATACGCATTGTAGGAAGTTGAATTTTGCCTCGTCTAGGATTTCTGACTTGAGGTGCCAATTTTTACTCAAATAGTCGAGACAGAAAGTGAGTGTATTTAATAAAAATGGAATTAGAAGTTCTTATATTCTCATCTGGAGACTTGAGCAAAGGGACATAGCCTTTGAGATACATTCCCCATTGGCTCCCACGCATGGTAGAATTGTGGATTTGGTTTTGGCTTCCCCCCTGTTTTAAGACGCAATTCGCAGACATGTTTTCGCTTTTAAATTAGGGAATGCCTGAGAGTAGGGAATCACTACAGTCCTGTCAAGGTCTAACATTTGGATGGAACACAGGTAGCATGCTTTGAATTTATGCTTGAGCTGGTCTAATAGGGGAGAGGAGAATGTGTCCTTACGGAAGAAGTGAAACGTGCTGCTGTTCAGTTTTCTGTGCTACTGGTGTTTCTGTACTGTGCTAGTGGTGGACTTTGTGAAGAGTGGGTCAGTCACAGGTTGCAGGAGCTGTGAGGAAGAGGAAGGGGGTCTCCTCACCGCTCCTTGGCCCCACGCTGACTTAGGGCAGGGCATGGAGAGCTCTCTGTGTGGTGAACTGTTCGCAGAAGCAGACGATACCTTCGTGTTCAACTACTACAAACATCTGCTCTGTCCTGGGATGTGCATCCTCTTTCTCCCTGTGTAGTGCCATCATGAAATCGGTGATGCTGCACCTGAGGCAGCGTGTGCTTTGCTGGGCCCTAGGAAGGAAAGGCAGTGGCTGGAGGGAGGAGTGGAGGTGCAGCCCCTGGTTGGAACCTGTCCTGCGCTACGCCCGTGCACATCGCTGGCACCAGGGAGTGGGTGGGGAGAGGGGAGCACAGAGTGGGCCGTGGTACTACTGCTGTGGTAGTGCTGGCACCTGCCGCCTGCAGTGCTATTTGGTAGCGTTCCAGAACTTCAGCGGTAATGAGACATTGCCTTTCACAGCAATGGAACAGTGAGATTAAGCTATGAAAATAAAAACCTGAGACATACAAGTCCTGAAGAGATGCTGAACTTTGAAACGTGGTTTTATGAAGAAGATGACACAACAGGCCTGGAGTCTTGGCTGCATTTCTGAAAGCAGTGTTGATGGTCTTGCTGATGAAGTGACTTTGTAGAGTGTGTTAAATGAGTGTTGGCTGTCACTTTTAAAAACTTTTCCATTTATCACTTTTTAAAACTTTTCCATTTATCACTTCCCAAATTCACTTTATAGGTTGAGGTACTTCTTGATAGTGGATAGCACAGAGCCCTTGCTAGGCAAAATGATACTCGGTTTCACTTGCCAAAGACAACTTCTGCAGCCACAGGCTTTCCCCATTTTATTTCCCTGTCCTGTGACCTGTGCTGGCTACCCAGGAGTAAGTTAATTTCTTCATAAGGAAAAGTTCCAAGTCTGGTTTGATCCAACTTGATGTGTTGTGATGAGTGCTTTCGATAAAACTTCCATAACTTTTATTTGCAGTCATGTTTTTTTTTAGTGCCACCGCTTGTTAAAACAGGTTTTCTGTCTGTGGACAGCTGTTTAATTTGTGGTTGCATCTGTCTGTATATAGACTGTCTATGTATATTACAGACTGTATGTTCAGGTATCGTTAATGTGCATAAAAACAAATACAGGTTCTTTGTTAGTTGTTTTTTTTTTTAATTGAAACTATTTAGAGTTGAATTATTTAAATTGAAATTATATAGTACCAAAACTACAAACGTTGAAACCAAGTATTTTCCATCTAGCCTGCGACTGGCAATTTGACTAGCGAGGTAGTTGTTTGCTCAGGGACGAAGGCCTGACACTGTGTGTCTGTAAGACGTATGAATGAGATGCCACTCCCTTTGTTGTCCCCTAATAGCAGTGCCAATACATTTTTTAATATAGAAACCTAAAAGTAGACTAGCCAGTAGACTAGCCAGTCTACTTTTAACTGCAAATCTATGAGATTGGCTGTAATTTCATAAGTGTTGTGCACCAAGGAGCACCGGTTGAGCTGGAGACGTGTTGGAGTTCCTGCTTGCTCTAGGAAAATGGGACCTATATAACTAGATGTCGATGTCTTGATAAATAGGTTTAGCTCCTAAGCTTTAAACTTCTGTATCAGTGGAGTGGAGAGTTTTCCTTGAGAATAAATGTCCTTGGTGTTAAGGTGGGCTTTATTGTGGCTCTCAAATATCTGGAGGTGATATGAACCCTCACTGGCTGGTGGGGTCTGTTGTCCTGTGATTGTGTTGGCATTTGAGGGAGAGTTGCCCTTTCTGCGTGTAGCTTGTGGCTTAGTAGCTCTTCTGAGAAACGGGTATCGTATATTACCTTTTTCTGCACTATTTCAATGACATGATGAAGGAAACAAGTAGGAGTACGCTTTTACATATTAAAAGCATTTTATATGATTGACTTTTAAATAAATGTCATATTTGCAAAGTACCTTCCTTCTCTTTCCACTTCTTTAATTGTTGTATTGTCTGCAGTGGTGGCATCCATTAGGTGGTTCTCTGGAATAGGAGTTCAATTTCAAAAAAGCACTTGGAAGACAGTGCAAGGTTTTTTCCCTTTACATGACTTGAGTGCTAAGCCAAGTTGAGTGTCCTGCTCAGATTTTGTTCAAAGACTTTCCTATAACGTATGCAGAGAATATGAGTTGGCAAACAGGACTTGTTGGAATAAATCGAACCTCTCAGCAGTGTTATGGAGTTATTTATTGTAACTTCGTTAAAACTGCACTGACCTTCATATTTTATTTGCAGGACTGACATCCTTCATGCATGGTAATTAGTTTCCAAATCTGGTGTTCTAACAGGTGCATTTTTGCAGATTTCTCCAGTAATTTTCATGTTTCAGGCACTTACAGATGAATTTTTAATCTTTGTTAATTGCCTAAAATGTATGTGCAGTGAATGTACATTTTGGTTTAAGACACCTTTCTCTCACGTAGTGGATAGCTGAGTATCCTTAATTATATTCATCCATTGGTGCTTTATCTTCTGCCACTTAGCAATGGAAGTGCTTTTCCTTGAGACCAGAGAAAGGGTGTAATTTTCTTTTTTCTCTTGGAGCTAACAGTTGTTAAGTACTTATGCAGTCCGCTTTGCCACCTGTAGCTCTCCACAGGTCGCCCTCCAGGGCTCTGTACTGCAAATCTTGGCATTGGCTCACAGTTGCCTCTTGAACAGCATCTGAGTGAGTTCTGTGCATTTTTGTTTCAAGCCAGAAGAACGAGACTGGTGGTGATTCTGACAAAAAGTTTAGTCATTTCACTTAAAAAGTCTAAACCAGGATACCGTACCCATTTCTGTATTGCAGTTACTGTGGTGAAGCTGAGAAACCGGATACTTTGTGGTGCTGTTTGTAGCAGTGTGCGTTTCAACTGAAAGGCTACGCAAACTAAGTAAAGGGTCCCTTAATCTGATGGCTGGTACATTGCTGCTGGCAGTTTAACTCTTGCATGTGACTTTCTGTTGGGCAGCCATCTGTATCACATCATGATGTCATGTGGGGTTCAATATTTAAATGCCTTAAGGATTCAGAAGTAGAGTAGGAGTCATTTGCTTTCCATTTGAGGGCTTTATTTTATCTCACATGCACATGTTACTGGCAGAATACTTACCCATTCAAGTTGCCTGTCTTTAAACAGAGGATAAGAAGTTGCTGAACTGTTGTCTGGGACTTGGGAGCAGCAGGAGCTTCATGTTCTTCCTTCATCTTCTTACCCAACTTGTAACTTTAGGCAATTGTATTCATGCTATAGGATGCGTAATAAAGAGTCAACAATGAAAAGAGAGCAGTCTGTTCTGTCTGGTTTCTTTATTTGGCTGACAACCTCCAATATTCTTGTAGTCTGTATGCTGTAGAAAGTAGATAGGAAAAGCAGAATAATGCTGGAGATCTTGTGTTTAAAAAAGAGAACCAAACCTGAATGACTTGGCAAACCCCCCATGGTCTTAAATGTTGAAGAATCAAACTAAGCAATTCTTAATAGCTTCTATTTGCAACCAGTTATAAATGCAAAGGAACTTTTTGGGACACCCTGTTGTGTGTTGTTCCCTTGTCAAGTGAATGCTCCAGCTGTCTGTGGCATCTGAATTAGCGGGGAACGGAGCCGTGACTTTTACATTCTCACCTGGACGTAACGTGTAGTCTCATGGAAATTGCTTTACCAGCTGGGTGGCGCAGCACAGGTTGTAAAGACAGATCTTGTAATTTGTTGAGCTAGACGTTTATTAACCAGGCTTTCCAGTTTTAGGTGTGTTAGGTGTATAGTCAGGCATATCCAGGTGGTAAGTCAAATCCTGGAAGCAACTGGACTTCAGCCAGAGGTTGGGATTGGAAAACTGACATACATTGACATAACCTACATGAAAGAAGATAAATGCCGCATTGCATCAACAGAATTGTGTTAAATAGGTTATTGTTTGTTGGGGTTTTCATGTTGTACAAGTAGCTCTGATAAAAGGTTGAGTTAAAGGTATGAGCAATGGTCCCATTTTGTGGCAGACAGACTCTCTTTTTCTCATAAATATTTTTATGGTAAAAAAATGCACATTCACAGACAACATTTCCACATTTTCGAGGCAGAAAGGATTGCCAGGCTGTAACCTTTCAATCTGCTGCAAGCTTTTTATTTGTCTGCATAATGCCAGCAACTTGCTGTATTTAACCTGACGCGAGGGGCTCTGACAGAAGTTCGCTAGCGCAGCAAGCTGTGTGTGCATGGGCTGTGCGCTGGGCAGGTGGTGAGGGTGTCCTGTACCTGTCCTACACCTGGCTGTGATGACCCAACCGCCTCTGTCCATGCTGCAGGCTGGGCTGCTGCAGGCTGGGGTGCTGCAAATGCGTTCCCTTTGCTTGCGGGCAGGGTAAGGGCTCTGTTAGAGGGATGAGGAGCGTACTTGGGGTGTGGCTGTGTAAGTGCATTATACATATGCCTGAGTCCTGAGGGTGTCTGTGCATGAAGAAGCAATGATCTAAAAGTCTGTAAATAACTTTGGGGTTTGCTGGTGTTCTGCTTGCTTTGTTTGTGGACAAACCCCAGAAAGCTATCATAAACAGTTTGGTTTTTTAATAAACCCTTGAAGTAAAAAAAAGATGTTTATTATTGCAATGGACTGCAGTGGTGTAGGCTGGCTAACCTCCCCTGCAGAGGTGCTTGCAGTCCTGTAGATATTTCCATTTGGAAGATATGAAGCGTGCTCTGGAGCCACACAACTTCCTGCAAGCCTTGGCTGCTATTGATGGTTACGTTCTGGAATCTAACATAGCAGATCCTTTGCCACTTTTATATTTTCTGAAAATTTCTTTGGAAATGTAAGAACATAAGGCGTGTTCTTTAAATGCAGTTCTCTTGAGGAGTCTCAGTGTTGCTGTTGCGGTGGGACGGATGAACAACTTGGAGTTCTCTTCTGCAAAAATGGATTTCAAGAAGGTAGCAGGGAGATAGAAGGGTGGAACAGTTATGAATACTGGCCAGTAAGCAGAGTTTGCAGTGCAGGTGTGATAGAGGAATATAGTAAGTTTTAATAATTAATCTAACTCTGCTGATTGTAGTTCCTATTTGCATATACATACATATATAATCTTCATGTTCAGTGGGTTTTATTCTCAGAGGCCATGCAGAATCTGTTCAGATAAGAACACTCGAGAACGCTCTTGGCAGGCAAAAAAGATGAAAGGGCTTGCAGGAATCCTGTGCCATGTCTCCAGGAAAGCTTCCTTTGCAAAGAGCAGGAGTTGAGTGTTAAGACGAACACAATTTTTGTCCTTGCAAGGACAAAGCCCAGGTAAGTTGACAAGAGTAGTGACTTGGGAGAGAGAGATTATAGGAGTTGAAAGTTCAGAAACTTTGACTGCTTTTGCTGAAATAATTTCTCATGAAGGATGATCCTAGAGGTCTTTTCCAACCTTGAAGATTCTATGATTCTATGATAGTTGGCTGGTAGTCACTACTGTCATCCTTGGGCGGAACATAACTACCTCAGGCAAAGTCTGCAGCCAGAGCTGCTGAAGAAGTCCTGGGCACCGGGATGGTGCAGCTGTGGCCTGTTACAAAAGAACAAAATTGTATGATTTAATTAGAGAGGTGATAGAGGAAGGTGGTAAACTCGGGTTAGATGTGGTTATAGTTGGTCTAGCAACTGCACAAAATGCAGAGACATAACTTCCCCTGTTACTTATCTTTTAAATAAAAGAATAATATAGGAAGGTTTTGCTTTTGTTTTGGAGCGCCCAATATGCTATCAAGATGACCTAAAGAAAATGTTGGTTATTGTACTTAAAGGGCGATTCAGTGATCTGTTTATCTTTGATAAATCCTTACAGAAGCAAGCAAATAAACTCCTGTTCACAGACCCACTGTTCCATATGTGTGTGTAAAAATAATGCTTTAAAGAACTGCAAGTCAGCCAAAGGTTTCTGTTCTCCACATTGGACAGGATAATTCCTTTGGCAGCTGTGACTTTAATGAAATCGGTAGTATTTTTATTGCTGTGTTATAGAAGCATCAAACTTTATTTTGCCTATCTATAGGCTACTTTCTGGGCCTTGCAGGGCTGTCTTGGAAAGGTGTGGAGTGCGGTAACAGTGCTAAGCTAAGGGCTCTGTGGCAGGTAGTTTTCCTTCCTGCAGAAGCCACTGAAATTGATTTTTTTTTTGCTCATCACAGAACAGCAATTAAAATGGCTTGAAAATATGGAATTCGAGTGTAAATTGGAAGTCTTCCACTTTGTCTTGTGTTTGTGGAGGGTCAGATACTAGGAAGGCTTGAGAAATACTTACTTTGCTTATACAGCTAAAAGAAAATATCTAAGTGTTCTCCAGGCTTCCAAGTGTTAGTGACTAAATAAGAGAAGACAAAATTACAAGAAAGGTCTTAAACCCTATTTTGGCTCTAAAAGACTTGGAGAACTAGGAGCCTACATGAAGTGTAGGTCTCTGGAGAACCTTTCTTGGAGAAGCAGGACCTCGCTGAGGGTTCCAGCAGAGAGAGTGACAGGAGGATGGGGCAAGAGGGAAAGCTGTAAAAGTAGGTATGTATAATACTTTGCTTCCCAAGAAAATAATTTGAATATCCTGTCTGACAGCTGTATACTGTCTGTCCTTCTAGTGCTGTGGGTACAGAAGAACATCTAATGGGTGTTTGGAGAAGGAGTGATGTGGTTGTTGAATCACAAAGCACAAGCAACAAAAATCGTACCCCATGTGGCAGGTTGGAAAGAGGCTGGGTTCGTGCCTGCCCTGCTTTTGCACGGTGTGAATGGAGTTAAAAAAATCCCCAAGTGGGGGAGAGGAGAGCGAGCAAAGCATTGGTGGCTTGCACACTCCTGCGGCTTTGTGGGGTTTGGTGAGTTGCTTATCTGGGTGTAGGAGAAGTGATCATGCAGACATTTGCTGATCTGTGAATTTTGAACCGTTTCTTACCATCACAGATAGTCAAGATTTCTTGCACTGAATGCTGTTCTGAATATTTGTTTGCTTCTGCCTCTCTCAGTCCTGATTTCAAGGGTGAGATTTTTTTCAAAGGAGGCAAATATCTGCCGTTGCGCCCTGATGGAGATGGTTGCTGATTTGCTATGGCATGTAATCAGCTGTATCCTTCTACTGAGCTGGCAGCAGCGTCTCGCCAGACTCTGACATTTTCCCCCAAAAGGATATGGCTGTTTTAAGGAGCTGTACTGACCCTCATATAGGGGGGGTTGGGTGTTTTTGTACTGCAAGTGCATTGCTAAAAAGAGTGAATGAAACTCGCACCGAATAGCTTGAAAGTTAATTTTCATCAGTGCTGTTGATTTTGCTTCTGATTGACAAATTTGCTTACTAGGTATTTCACTATTTTTGTACTGAAAATACTAAGTAATGGTACTCCAAACGACTGTGATACAAAACTCACCAGTATACCTGTAATGGATGCCATTAAAGTGTTCATGAGGAATCAGTTCTACACATGGTACGTGGACCTAAAATAAAGTGGGCTTCTACCCAAATAGTTTATGATGTTCGGTTCTGTTTGTGCTATAGATGTATTTTTTTGGTAAAATAAATTCTACTGGAATTTCAAACACTTCCAGTTAAGTTGTCATCTTAGATGGTCCTTTCCTTTTTTTTTTTCTTTCTCCTATCAGTGAGGGCTGGCAGAGACTCAGGCTGGGTGGAGTCTCTTTGTCCTTGGAGAGGGTGCAAATTTGTTTTCCAAAGCCTGATGTTCTCTGCCTGGCTTATCTCCTGGGGTAAAGTACCCCACGCATTTCGGCTAGCTTAGATCTGCATACGTGCTGATAAGGTGTGTGGCCTGCAAGTACCCCCATACAAATCTTGATCATAACATGCCCCACTTCTCCCCTGGAGCCACTGTCTCATCTTGCAGGAAAAAGGATAGCCAATGCCTGTATTTAAGATTAACTGTAGTGGCATTAGATTAGGGGAAAAGTTAAAAAACAGCTTGAAGTTTTCTTTTGCAGGCTGTGGAAATTGCTTGTTTCTGCAATAATAATAAAAGCAGAGGGCAAGTGAGTGTCTGGAAGCAGCTGCAGGTTGTAACCGCAATTGTACGCGGCAGCATCAGGAATAAGGCTTGAGAGGGTCTGTGCTCCTGTGTTTCAGAGCTCTGTCCACTGCAGGGCAGGATTGGGCCTGCTGGCATGTAGTGTCGGTGCAGTCTTTTCTCTGTGAAGGAAATGTCTCTCCTTCCAGTTCACTTTGTCATAAGAGTTCTAGACCTTAACTGCAGCAGAGCTTTTATGATGAGCTTGTGCATTAGTAAGATGAATTGGGAATATTCACTGAAAGGGTCACTGAGGTAAAATGTCCAAGGAAGCACAGGAACGGCTGGTTGTTTCCTTTTTATAGCTGTACACTGGGGAAGGGTGACTGCTGCTGCCGGGCACTCAGCTGTACCTGTTTTGTACTTCACATTGTTCTTTCTCAATGTTTTTCAGACAGAAGTTTGTAGTAGAAGGGTGCTTTTGTGCTGGTGTTGTGGTTTTTTGGTTTTTGGGTGTTTTTTTTTTTTTTTTTCCTTAAGTGACAAGAAGAATCCCCACTGCAAACACCGGGGCTAATTAGAAGATGTGCTGAACTGGCTCTGTTTATGCCATAGCTGTGAGTTCTACAATAATGAATTTGTTACAAAAAGCCTTTAGATGAAGTGCATGTGCTGCTTCCCCTCATGGGGAACGTGTAATTAGTATTTCCTTGAAGTGAAAAAGCACAGGTATATGTGTGAATGGGTATAGAACAGAAAAACAGACTGCTAGAGCTTGGAAGGGACCTCTGGAGATCATCTAATCCAAACCCCTGCTAGAGCAGGATCACCTAGAGCAGGTTGCACAGTATCACGTCCAGGTGAGTTTTGGGTATCTCCAGAGGAGACTCTACAGCCTCTCTGGGCAGCCTGTGCCAGTGCCCTCTCACCCTCAGAGAGAAGTTTTTCTTCATCCTGAGGTGGAACTTCCTGTGTTTCAGTTTATGCCTGTTACCCCTTGTCCTGTCGCTGGGCGCCACTGAAAAGAGCCTGGCCTCATCTTCTTGACATCTGCCCTTTAGATATTTATAAGCATTGATGAGATCCCCTCTTACCATTCTCCAGGCTAAACAGCCCCATCTCTCTCAGCCTTTCCTCATATGAGAGAAGCTCCAGCCCTCTAATCATCTTGGTGGCACCCCGCTGGACTCTCTCCAGTAGTTCCCTGTCTTTCTTGAACTGGGGAGCCCAGAACTGGACACAATACTCCAGATGTGGCCTCACCAGGGCAGAGCAGAGGGGGAGGAGCACCTCCCTCGACCTGCTGGCCACGCTGTCCTTAATGCACCCCAGGATACCATTGGCCTTCTTGGCCATGAGGGCACATTGCTGGCTCATGCTTAACTTGTTCACCAGGACCCCAGGTCCCTCTCTGCAGTGCTGCTTCCCAGCTGGTCAACCCTTAACCTGTACTGGTGCTTGGGGTTATTCCTCCAGAGGTGCAGGACCCTACACTGCCCTTATAGAATTTCATATGGTTCCTTTCTGCCCGTCTCTCTAGCTTGTCCAGGTCTCACTGAATGGCAGGACAGCCTTCTGGTGCGTCAGCCACTCCTCCCAGTTTAGTATCATCAGCAAACTTGCTGAGGGTACGCTCTGTCCCCTTGATAATATGTTGAACAAGACTGGTCCCAGTACTGACCCCTGACTACAGGCCTCCAACTAGACCCCGTGCTGCTTTATCACCACCCTCTGAGCTCTGCCATTCAGGCAGTTCTCAATCCACCCCACTGTCAGCTTATCTAATTTGGGGAACATTTACCCCCTTTTCCTCCTCGTTCCAGGGTCTGGTCCAAGAATAACAAAAATTACCTTTACCTGTCCTTGCTGGTGTTAGCAGTAGATTTATCCCGGTATTCAGTGGCATGGTTGTAGGTTTCAGGTGCTGAAGAACCTCGTCCCTGCTCTGACAGACCCCTGCAACAGGTTTTGTGCCTGCCTGTGCACAGTGAAGCTCTATATGGTAGACACAGGGTTTTGAAATAGGTTTTACTGGATGCCTTTGCGTGAAGGAATTTGCTGAAACCTGATCATAACTGTAGCTTCTTCCCCAGTCTGTGGGGGTGTCCCATGTCTCCATTGTCTCCTGCGCCTTTGTTTTAAAATAATATTAAGGCTCAGACACCATCTGATTTACTTTAATTCAACATCCAACTTATGTTTGATTTCTTTTCATATTCAAGTGAGCCATCTGGCTTTAATGAACTGTAACTGTTTTTAATGCTGCCTCCAGTTGCTAACATCTGAATATTTCATGTGCTGAAAGGAGGTTTGAAACGCAGAAGTGAGACTGAAAAGTCCGATGTATTTCCAAATCAGCTCTGTTCCAGCAGCACTTGTGCTCCCCTCCCCTCGAGATTTATCAAAAGATAATCTTTGGGGTGCCAGACTGAAAGCATCATCCATGGCGGGTGCTAATTACAAGGACTCTCAATTTTGTGTACATAAAACACCAGAGCTGCTTATGAAATCCTGAATAACTACCCAACTTGACTTGGACAGAATATCAATCAACTTCAACAGGAGCTGCCAGTATTTGGCATCTTTTAAATAAACAGCCTCTTTGGTGTTGGGTTGTATGCTGGGTTTTTTTGGGGG
>VWZZ01007116.1:39306-78788 GCA_013399095.1 Psophia crepitans
AGAGTTGTGGTCAATAGCTCGATGTCCAAGTGGACATCGGTGACAAGGGGCGCTCCTCAGGGGTCGGTACTGGGACCGGCACTGTTTAACATCTTTGTGGGCGACATGGACAGTGGGACTGATTGCACCCTCAGCAAGTTTGCTGACAACTCCAAGCTGCGTGGCATGGTCGACACGCTGGAGGGAAGGGATGCCATCCAGAGGGACCTTGACAGGCTTGAGAGGTGGGCCCGTGCAAACCACATGAAGTTCAACAAGGCCAAGTGCAAGGTCCTGCACATGGGTCAGGACAGTCCCAAGCACAGCTACAGGCTGGGTGGAGAAAGGATAGGGAGCAGCCCTGAGGAGAAGGGCTTGAGGGTGCTGGTGGGTGAGAAGCTCAACATGAGCCAGCAGTGTGCGCTGGCAGCCCAGAAAGCCAACCCTGTCGGGGCCACTTCACAAGAAGCATGGCCAGCAGGTCAAGGGTGGTGATTCTCCCCTTCTGGTGAGACCTACCTGGAGTACTGTGTCCAGCTCCGGGGTCCCCATTACCAGACAGACATGGACCTGTTGGAGCGAGTCCAGAGGAGGCCACAAAGATGCTCAGAGGGCTGGAGCACCTCTGCTGTGGAGGCAGGCTGAGAGAGTTGGGGTTGTTCAGCCTGGAGAAGGCTCCAGGGAGACCTAAGAGCAGCCTTCCAGGACCTGAAGGGGCCTACAGGAAAGTTGGACAGAGACTGTTTACAAGGACATGGAGTGACAGAACAAGGGGAAATGGGTTTAAACTAAAAGAGGGGAGATTTAGGTTAAGTAGGAAGAAATCCTTCCCTGTGAGAGTGGTGAGGCCCTGGCACAGGGTGCCCAGAGAAGCTGTGGAGGTCGCATCCCTAGCAGTGTTCAAGGCCAGGTTGGGTGGGGCTTTGGGCAGCCTGGTCTACTGGAGGGCTTCCCTGCCCATGGGAGGGGGGTTGGAACTAGAACACTTAAAATCGGTTTCTTAAACCTTAAAAAAACCCAAACACACTCTCTGAGAAATGTGAACAAACCTCTCTGACAATGTGCCATTCTCAGATGTTCTGCAGGGCAATGATTTCTGGCCAGCAGCTCAGCCATCTACATCTGTACAGCCTCTGTATTTTTATGGTTGGTCAAAACAGACTGCAAAATTTTCTTGTCGAGCTGTCTCCAAAACAATTTGGGGCTCTGTTGGCAGTGATGAGCGTTAAGAGAGTAGGGCTGTGTCCCTCGGCAATGAAGGTGATGCTTAAGCAATTTGGGGAGTGGAAAGACTGTGTGTTACAGGTAGGGTGGAGTTCTTTTACTTGCTTGCTTTTTCTCTTACCACAGAATTGTAATTTTAATGTAATGTAGTTAGGAGCCCTCTGCTGTTGTACAGCTGCTTCTCCTTGAAGAACCACTGGCATGGGTGAAGTCAGTACAATCATCTTTTAAGTATGCAGAATGACAGGTGACTGTACCTGTGTTGAATATCTTAAAATATGTTTTACCAGCTAATATGCAGTAAAATGAACTACCCTAAAAAACAAAATTTTAAGACTGGTAAAATGTTCTAAACTGTATTTAAAACAAAGAACGTATCTTGATCGCATCTTGGTATACAGAGTATTAATTTTTTTCCCACTTATATAAGAGGCAATACTTTGATAATAAATGAGCCTCTGTGTCATAGCAGAGCAGTTCCACTCGTGTCTTCAAGTCCTATTGAAGTGATGAAATGATGGCTTCTTGGCTGAACTGTTAACACTCTAGTAAGTTTAAAATGTATACATACATTTAAACTTGTCTCATAGCTGTTCAAGACCAGAGCCGCAAAGTGTCTGAAGGCTTGTGGAAAGCAAATGACTAAAGTATTAGAAACCCACGGCCTGAGCAGACGTGTTGTAAGCCTTACTGCGCTCTTTCTTTGCCAGTATTGCCAGTTTGCCTTTCTTGACTTTAGATATTTTTGCTGGTCCAGGTGACAAAGGAACTGGATTCTTGTTTTGTCTTGTTCCTAATCCATGATTTGGGTAGTTCCCTGCTTCTTTAGCCTTGTGAAGGGTTCAAGGAGCTTTTGAGAGGGGTGGATTTGGTGGGGGGCTGAAGAGATGTTGAAAGTCAGCTTTATAATTGACTGATTTAGGAAATTATTTTTTCTAGAGTCAGTTTTGTCTGCAGATGAGTGATACGGAATAGCTAAACGTACATAAACACAGTGAGATGCTCTTATTTGCTTTAAGGTTTTTTGGCTTATTGCTGGAGTACCTTAAAAGTAGTTAAAATCCGATGAAGATTTTCTTATCAGTTGTTCCTTTCAGGTTTTTTTCAGATCCCTTCTTGAATGTCCTGGCTGCCAGGAGAATCAAAGGCAGAAGGTAACTCATGACCACCAAACCGTGACAGCCTCGGATTCCCCTGCTTCTGGCTGCTCAAAATAACCACTGGGCTACTGTGGAGATGAATGGAGAACAGCAGTATGATGCAGGTAATAGTCCAGCTGAGCTCCTTGGCTAAACAATTCTCAAAAAACTTGGCAAGTGAGACAGAACAAAGATGAACACAGTGAATGTTTCATAGTGCATGTGTGTCCGATGCTGTGTACAGGACACAAGGGCAAACTCAAATTTCAGTGACGCTAGGTTAGATTCTGGCTACAGGGCTTATGTTTGTTATGGCTTTATTGCAAAAGCAGGGTGTGTCATTGGCTTAAAGAACAAAATCTGACCCACCTTAGTAATGGTGTTTTTAAGCAGCTGTGTGTTTCCTCTTCATGTACCACTATGAAGTGGGCTTATGAAAAGCTGAGTGACTTTACTATTTTAAGGCATTTGCATGTCAAAATGGCTAATATTATCTTGTTCTGTCATTGGGTTCATCTTGTTCTTAATATTTTGACAAGGTTGTGCTGTTGATTTTAAAAGTCAGATAACTGAAGTTGTTTGCTGCCATTGTAATCTGTCCTGTTTTTCTGATGTGCCTTGGTGTACCTGCTTTGATAGGCTTGGGATACCAACTTCTAATCTGCTGCAGAGTGGTATATTATGATAAATTAGCTCAGGTTTTGGTTCACCTTGAAACACCAGGCTGGGAAGAGTGACGATCTGGGATGGCTGGGTCTACTGACAGCTTTCTGAAACAATTTTGGGATTGCACACTCTAATGGGGGTAGGGACCATCTTTTTCTGCCTTGCCTGCCATGGTTTCTTCCTTTTTCTTGAGGAGGTCCCTACCTGCAGTGTTGGTACAGTTAATGTGAAGTAACCTTTCATTTGTAGTTACCAGGGTAAACAGGTGGATTAGGATTTTATCTTAGTATTACTTCCCTTTGGTACTTGTCCAACAAGCAGCTCCTCTCATAGGACGATTCACCACTGTTGGTAGTTTTTGTACCTGTATTTTATGAAGGTCTAATTGCTGTCAGTGTTACTGAGGAAATGTTAAATATGATTTTAATCTACAGTGCTTTTAGTAGAATGCTATCATCTGCTTTATGATGGTGAAATACGCTTTTCGATCATTAATTATAGCCAATCAGTCAAGTTGTTGTCAATGTTATATCCTCAAATAAGCAACAAAAAGCAGCATGCACAAGTATGCACAGTGTCTCCAGGCACATGCAAATACTGTTTCCCCTGCTAGTGGACACTGTTAACGTCTGTCACGTAGTGTAAGAAATACAAAAGCCTTTGAGTAGCTAAGAACAACAGTAAGGAGATGTATATGTGGTCAGTGATGGGGTGTTCACAGGCTGATAGCAAATCCCTCTATACTAAAACCTTTATTGACATTTTTCCATCTTCCTCAAAAAGTATCAGAGGTCACACAGTCCTCTTTTGGAATAGCTAGGAAGGGTTTGATACTGTCTTAAAATTGCTCAACATCTATTTTCCTGAGCATCCTTTTTGTGCCTGGTTTGAGTACAAGTGGCTGTGAACAGCAGGCAATAACTGAAAAGAGCTTTACTTGCTGAGTTCAAAGGTAGCTTCCAGCAAATGCTACCCATGTAAGCAAAGCATAAGCGCATTGGTTTTGTTGTGCCCTCTGATAGATTTTCCTGAAGTGCTTTGAGTTAGACCAGTCCCAACCACTCCTGGAACGTTAGCTTCATATTCTTTGACTGGTGTTGCTTTTTGCCACTTGATGCTTTCTAGCAATTTTTGGAGATTCTCCTCTGTCTTTCTGGTTTTTACATACTGTCCGTCTGCCTACAAGAACCCAGACAGTGGTCAAGGTTGTTGGTTGTGATGCTCTCCTGCACTACAAGGGGAAAAGACAACTTTCATTCTTGTCACAGTCTTTCTCAGCTGCTGAAATTCCAACCTGTCTTTATTTATTCATGGCCTTGCAGCTGGTATAGATGGAAAAGATTAACTGTTATTAAAATCAGATTGAAACAGATCTAAGTTTCAGGGTGAGAAACCTTTAGGTTAGCCTTAATTGAAGGTCTTGCAGACTTGAATGTGATGTACTTAAATGTCCAATATGACAGTCTTCAACTACATCACATTAAAGATGCATGAAAATTATTTGCAGTGAGAATTTAACTTGAATCCAAAGATCAAAACAGTCTGGTGTAGACTGTTTCCATTGCAGGTATTTTTAAGGGCTAGTATCCTTCATATTTCACTACCTTCTTATGTCCAAATGGTACAATTCAGTATTCTTTCTCTTCCTGTATGTATCGGAGAGCAGCGGGACATAATTCATGATAAAATTCGGAAAGGAAGAGTTAGTGTTCACAGTAATGCCAGTAGAAATAGTGATAAATGGGAAGTGATATACCTATCTAGGAAACGTCTAATATTCTTACAGATGATTTTCTCACCTCCACAGTGGATAAGCATTCTCCACAGAACCTTTGTGGAACAATTCTCAGATTTTACTGGAGAAGATGTCAGCTTGACGTGAAAGCTTTACTGACAAAAACTACTTCCGTGGCGAAGCCACAGAGATGAGAGTCGCATCTGGTTTCTTTCCCCGCCTTTGCCAAAGTTGGGCTTTGCCACTACGCTAACATGTGGCTCAGTCGTCCTGTCCGATATAGAAAAATGGGTCTCTGTGTAGCAGAAAGCTGAATTCATTTAGAACCTGCAGCAATTAAGGATTTGGGGAGAAAGAGAGGACATACATATATGTACACCCATGCAGCATTAGATTAATAAATTGTGCTTTAGGATTAAATGGATTAAATACGGTTTTGCTTGTTGTCATCTATCATATTAATTTGCAACTTTTCTCACAGTAGTGAGGATTTCTAGCGTAAATACCTGAGGTTTCATTGAGTAGTTTGAACTCAGACTGCTCAGGACGTTTAATACAGACATATGGCCCCTTAGGAATGTAGCTTCATTAAACTGGTCCTCTGTGTATCCCGGGATCTGCTAACCTGTGAGGATGGTGCTGTGCAGCAGGGTCTTGCAAAAAATACCAACAGACTAGATCAAAGGCTTGATTTAAACAGGGCTGGCTGTGCTGCAACTGTCCTGCCAATAAAACCAGAAAAGCGATTGGAGTCTGTCTCTCAAAAGATTTCCAGCTAGTGTGAGCCTTACCAGAGAGATGGTCCTTCGCCACGCTCTTGGAGTGTTTCTGCATTCAAATGTCAAAAAAATACATGCTTGATTTCTGAGATTTTTTCATGGTTTCTGTAGTCCTACTGCATGCCACAATTAAAAAATGAATTTACTGCTCTTGCTGTGAAACCTCATACAGCATTTTTGCTTGAAGCTTTATTCAATGAGCTTTTCATGTTCCACATTGATTCAGTAAGTGCTGCACTAAATAACCTGGAATGCTGTGGCAGGGCTGGGTATGAGAAGCAGCAGATAGATGTGTTAAATCCTATAGCTAAGCACGGCCCTCAGCTGTGTCGGCCTCAGAAAGGAAGGAAAGCACCTGAACTTCCCAGCTCTGCGTGCTCAGTGGTTGAAGCACAAGCTAATCATCTAGTCTTGTCTAATTGTAAAACCTTAGTAAGGTGTAAACGCAAGCTGAGTTGAACGCCTATGAATGAACGGAACAGCAAAAGTTATGGGTGCTTCTTTATATAAGTTTAAAAAAAATCCCTCTCAACAAAACTCCTTAAAATAAAGCAGGAAGAGTATTAAATTTGCAATGAGTGTTGGACATGAATTTGCGGGGTTTTTTTTCCCCATGAGAAATTAGTTGCAAGAGAGCTGCTGGGTGCGCTGGTGAGGTTTGGGCACTGTGCAGTACAAAGCAATCTGAGCCCTTCTCACCGCGGTGCAGACCTGGAAGGAAACAGCTCTTTTGGATATGAAAACATACGGATTAGTGGAATGACAAAGGACCGGTGGTAACTCTGATCCAGTTGGGAACTGGTTTTAACTGTAGTTAGAGGCAAAAGGTGGCTGGAGCAGCATGTGAACTGGCTTTCTCAGGAGCTCCTTGTAGCAATTAAGTGGCAACATAAGTTACTAATTGACCCTTTCAGTGTGTTAAGTGACCTGTGCCTCATTTAAGGAGCTTAACTGCCCCTCAGACAGTTATCTGATGATAACACCTTATTGAAGACTTGGTGCTGCAAGCGGCTGGTAAAGAGCGTGGCTGGAAAGCCTCAAGGTGCATGTAGTATTCCCAGGTCGAGCTACTTGGCTTTCAAACCTGTTAAAAAGCACAGAGCAGTCACGCTGCTTTATGTTTCTCTTCAAACTGGAATGCATTAGACATTGCAAGCAGTGCTCTTTACATACAAAGTGCTCGTTGGAGTTGGGTGAAAGTGGGGATGTTGCCGGTGTTGAGCGGCCGGGTGCCTTTCGGTGGGAAAGGGTGAGCTGCCTTTCTCTAGGTGGGAGAAGGATCAGACAAAGTTCTCTCTTGGTTTTTTTGACTGACCACAGATGTTGTGTTTGAGCTGATGTTTCTTTCCCCTTTGGTTCTGCGGCTGTGAAATTAAATGTTTTTATAGTTACATTATTGTAAACATGCTGTTCTAATGAATTAAGAAATATTAATCTGTTTTAACAACATTTTGCTATTAAATGATATTTTTCTTAGAATGCCTTGCAGCCAGAGTTTTGATCAGCTCCACTCTAATTTGCGACCAGGTGTGGTCTGTGCCGTAACTTCTTTACTGCTTCAAAAATAAATTTAAATAAAATTACTTACTTCTGTCCTTCTCCAGGTTATTTCTATAGTAAGTTAAAAATTATCCCTTAAAAGCGATGATGATAATCAAGCTCTGAATTTTTTGAGCTCTGAGGCTTATGAAAGGCCAATATAACCAACTGTGGTTGTTTAAAAATAGCAAAATGAAATTGAGTTTGGGAGAGATAAGAGCTGCCTTTAAAACAGATACTGTCATCAGCAAACAAAAGCTAACTGAATACACATTTTTAAATTTGGGGAAACGATAATTCCTTGCATTACAATGGAAAGTTGAACATGAGCTTAACAATCAGTTTGAAGAGAAAATGAACCTACTTTACGCTCAGGACTTGTATGTTTTTTAGATGATTTAAAGTAGCTCAGACTTCTGGGCAAATATTTGCCCCTCTCTATTGGAGGCCTAAGAACTGCTGTGAAGCATGCTTAGCAGGCTGTCAGCGTGTCCATGGATCTGATAACAGCGTGTAATAGTATTTCATTCAAGTTTTTGGACACATAATGTTTCTTGTTCAAACTGCTACTCCTTGAAAGAAGAGTTACCAGCTGTCCCCAGAAAGGCTGCGTAGGAACTGGTGGTGTGCCGTAACCTTTGCTGAGCTCTCCCCTTGCTTGTGATACAGAGATTTCTCTGTTTTCAAATACAAACAAGGTGTCAGGTTTCCTGGTACTGAGAGATGAAAATCTCTTGTGTTCATTCATAAAGACAACTATAGTACACATGGTAGAATCAGTCTAAAAGTGAAAGTGGAAAGCATTACCTTTATGTCATATCCCTGCTATCCCTTTTGCTGCTGAACCTGAAGTTGTAGTTCATGTGCTGAGGTTGAAAATGCTGCTTACATGAGGTAGGACCCTCCCTGGTCATCCCACACACTGCCTGCAGGAAAAATGTAATGGGGCTGCCTGCTGAACGAAACAGGGGACCTTGAAATCCAGCCTGTGTTGGCTGTGGTGTCTTTTCAGCAGGGCAGGTTACGTGTTGGAGAAAATGGGAATAGGAGGTGAGCAGGGAAGTGAGCCAAGAAGTGAAGGGACACCAGAGCTGGGGGACAGGCTTGACAATAGAATATCTGACTAATGGGTACTGTGGCTCACTACAGCCGATTGCTTCCCTACCAGCCTGAGCAAGTTTTCAGCTGTGGCTTGAGTGGTTTTAGCACTTTTTGCTTTAAATACATCCAGAAATGAGGTTTTCTTGGTCTAAAGAAGCTGTTACACCTTAAGAGCTGGGGGTTTTTAAAGTGACTAATTTGAGTGTTCTTGATTTCAGTTGTGTCTTGGGTTGTTTTCATTAGAACTACCCTGAATCCTTCACTGTGCTTTTGATGTTTTATAACATCTAAATAAATACTATCTAACTTAAAAAAGAGGGGAGTCATATTTCAAATTTTTTTAGTCTTTCTTTTCAGTCCTCTTACTATTGGTATTGCTGTTTTCTGGATGGTTTTTAATTTAATATACTGATGGTCCCGGGTGCCCAGAGTTTTGAGTCTCTTGTATTTGTTGATATGAATACAGAACTGTTCTGCCTTGTAAACAATTTGTGCTTAAACAAAATCCTCAGGATCTCACTATTTTTCAGACCAGATCCAATTTAAAGTGTCCTTCATGTACAAAGAAAGGTTAAGTAGTGTTGTCTGTGTATTGAAATGCATAACTGAAGTTCATTGCGCGCTTGTGTAGTCAGTCATTTGGAATTGAAGTGGATTTTGCTGTAGTTCCTGGTAACCTAAAACCTAGGCCAACAGGTTGCTAAACAGAAGGTGCTTGCATTTTCTTCCAGATGCTGGTTCCAGTGTGGAAGAAATGGAATTCAATTGGGATGAGTATCTAGAAGACACAGGAGCAACTGCAGCCCCCCATGGATCTTTTAAACATGTGAGTAAGGGACTGTGGGTTTACTTAGCATCCCCGACGTTGGTTTTTCGATACACTGAACGTTTGGGGTTTCTTTGAATGGTTTGATGCTCTCGAATCTGGAAGACTGACTAGAGCCATGTTTCTTAGACTAATGAGAAATGAGGCACTTCACATTTCTATTACTGTTTCTTGTCTTCCTCTCTGTACATAGCACAGGATAATCCCATCCCCACGTGCTAAAAGTTAAGGGGTTCCTAGTCTTTTCTGAAGATGAGCTTGATTTTTCTCATAAAGCCCGAATGGGCCAGTCTCTTTCTTCTTTTGGTGATTGCTACCAGACAACTGCTATGGAGGAACTAGCTTTAGAAAGTTAGTGGCGTAGTTCTTGAACAGCAGAATTCAAATGTGCTCTCAAAGAAGGTTTTAATGGTTGCTCTCAAGGAGGCCAAGGAGAAAATAATAGCTCTGCCAAACACTTGACTGTTGTAGTTAGAAAACTGATTAGGATAATTGTTGAGCACAGGCTTAATGGATAGGATGAAGTCTTGATAAGTCCTTGCCTTTGCCCTTGGATATCTTTAATCAAATGTTTGTTGGTAAAATCCTGGAGTGCATCGTCCCACTGGGGGAGATCTGAATGCGAAATCTGCCTTCTCGTACGGGGGTCATCAGTGAAGGTGAGCTGTGTAGAGCTGGTTTCCAAACTCCTTGGATCTCTTCCAACAATTGAAACACCTTCCAGGCTGCCAGCCTGTATTCTTATCCAACTCTTTATTAAAGTTACTATTTAATAGTCTTTCAAAGACTGGCTGTGAGTCTTTTACCATGGCAGTGAGGGTAGTGACTTGTGTGCGGCACATTGCTTGGAAAGCACTCCATGGTGCTCAGGCTTTTGCGTCCAGTATCGCCACTTTCAGTACAGGAGACTTAAATCAGCAGGAAAACAAACTGAGGTCTGTTTGTGAAGGATCACAAGGCATTTTGAGTCTTAAGGTAACCTGCAGAAGTACAAAAAATTAAAGAATCTATTAAAATATGACAGTTGTGTTAGTAGTAAAGATGCACAGTAAATGTGGACTTCGCAGAGGCTCTTCTATGCACTGGGATGCAATTGTAAGCCTTTTGTTCAAAATAAACGTTCAGGTATCTCATTTCTGAAGGCATGAGGCCTATGCTTGTTTTTCCTTAGTGTACTCAGGTGTCAGCAAGAACAAGGTTACTCAGAGCGGTGGGTCCACGCAGCCCACATTGAGGGAGCAGTATGGAATTGGAGCGATGGCATTTTGCACGAGTGCGAGTAGCAGCCTGTCTGCTTCTCTGGCATGTTTTACCTTACATGATCTCAGTTAAAGAAGCTTGCGATCATAGCTTGGACATTATACAAACTAATTGTGACACCAGCTTTACAGCGGTGGCCAACTGAATTAACACTGCAGCAATATTTTGTTAATTGGCAGGAGACAGGCTGTGAATGGCTTTGTTACCCCTGCACTGCGCTCTTTGCCAACTCAGCTGTGTCAGGCAAGAGGTCTGATTGCCGTGGCCACGGTCAGTGAAAATACAATTACATTTGAGGAAAAAAAAAATAAATCCACGGTTTGTATTGTTGCTATTCTGCGCGTGTGTAGAACGTGGTGCGGTTTGGCTGGTGCAAGTGACATTGTCACGGGGAATGCTTTGGAGAGCAGGTGTGCGCAAAGCCTGGCCGTGTGGCCCAGTCCTTTTCTGCTGCGTTGGGTGCCCTCTTGTGGGGAGCATGGCGGAGGAGCTGGGCTTGGGGAGCTGGGCTGGCCGCGCTCTGGGCTTGGGGAGTTGGGCTGGCCGCGCTCCGCACCCAGCCCGGGGAGCTGGCCCCGGGACTCAGGGTGCCAGCAGCGCTGCACGGGGATCAGAATAGATGCCTGCGTGTTCAGAAGGGGAACTGTCAGGTGTCTGCTCGCAGAGTTCCCTTAGAATTTGTCTGGAGGGCAGTCGTGATGTTCTCTGTGATAAACTTGGCACAAAATTTTGGAAAGTTAATGCTGACACTGAAGTGACAAGCAGAGAGAGGAGCATACTTACAGCAGCGTCACATCAGCTAGATCTTGCTGTTAATAGAAATTCAGTAGCACAAGGTCACATACTCAGGATTTCTGCTCTCCATTAGAAGGCAACGATTTGAAAAAAGTAGAGGAGGAGAACCTCAGTGCCTCCCAGTGGATAGTGACAGCCTGTCTGTGTGGTGAAGCCCTAAAAAAAGGTGGTGTGATTCCAGGTGAGAGATTTTCAGCAGAGAGTGCACAGACAGTGACGTCTCTGTGCCTAGTGACTGGTGGTCCCTCTGGTTGGAATCTGTGCGGTGCTAGTTGCTTGATTTGAAGAACGACATATTTTTATGATATACTGTTAGGAGAGCTAAGAGGGAACTACTTATACATGCTCGAAAAAACAGTGGAAAAAAACTAAGCTTGGAGAATAACATTGGCACAAGAGCAAATGGGCATGTATAAATAAATAAACTAATTAATATAAATAGATTTTACATGGAAGCTTAAGGTTTTTATTTGGTTCTTTTTAAATATTGGAGTAGCGAGACTGTGACCAGCCTTCCATCATTAGTGATGGGTGAGAAATCCCTAACCCACGTTGTAGGAGAGTACATGATCAGGTTAAGAAAATACACAGCCTGTGTTAGCAAAGAGCCAGACTTGCTGGGGGGACTTTTTTGTATTTTTATGCTTATATTAATTCTGAAAGTTTTGCTCTTACTATGAGCAAGGCGCATTGGAAAATGTAAGCTACTTCCTTAAATTAAGTGTGTTCCAATGTTTAATTTGTTTGCATTTTAAAAATTAAACAGTGTTGAGATCAAAGTGACTGTTTTGTCTACAATCTAGCAGGAATAAGAGCTTACCAAAAACCTGGAGCTGCACTGGATGTTGTCCTCCTCTCCCAGTCTAAATACACTTTCTCTAGAATTCTTGCATGTTCTTTTTAAAATCCTTTCTGCAACTTATGTATGTGTGTAAACATGCATTAAAAATAAGTTAGTGTTCAACATCATCTGAACACGTGTATTTGCTGTGTGTTCTTGCATGCTCTTCATAATTTTTGTCCATTCTTTATCATGATCTCCTTCTGACCTGGATCGGGTCTCCAGGTCTGACGTGTGACACAGCATGAAGCAGGGGGATAACGCTCAGTGGGAAGGAGGGACCAGGGGGAGCTGTCTAAGCAGTGCTGTCCCTAACTGCTCACGACCGTCTCTGCTTGCCCTTCGTGCAGCAGGAAGCTGCCGCTCTCAGACCTGCTGCTCCAGAGAAAATACTCTGGGAGCTCATCCCCAGCATCTCCTGCCAGTCCGTTCAGTGAGCCAGCCCAAAGAAACAAAGTTTTGTGCTTTAAACCACTTTAGTGATGTCGTCTTGCCCAGCTGCCAGGAGAGGGTGCTAACTTCTTGGTCTCTGCTGTATCCACCGGGGAACATAAACGACAGTGTTAGAAAAATGCACCTGACTTCAGGGAAAGCTCCGTCTTGTTGCTGATGCAGCTCTCCTCCATGAGGCATTGCTGAGTTTGGGTAGAGAGCTGCACAGATTTCCCATTTCCTCAGACTTTGTGTTGAGCTCATGGGTTTTCTCTCAGGAATCGGAATATGAAGTCTGTAGTAATATCTCTTCAACAAGACAACTATCTTTTTGAAGATACGACCTCTGTAATACCACTTCATAACGCCTGCAGGTATTGGGCCCTGCTGATCTTGTTTCTAAGAAGGAGTTTCTGGAAGTGAAGGGTATTGCCCTAAAGGATGTGAACAGTTAACAGAGGCATATGCTTTTCTTTGTGGTGTGGTTCTCTCAGTTTTATTTTTAGCAAACCAGTATGTGCTGGCTGATGAGACTATAATAGCTATGGCAGTTACTGAACCGTCAGCGCAGAACTGGTAATAAATAACCCAGAAAATATCTGCTGCATCTGCATCATACTGAAAGCCTTCTTGCAGTTGATTCAAAGAGGAAATGGAACTTGGGACCACTTAAAAAGGGAACACCAGTTACATTCAGCTGAGAACAGGGGATCGACATGTTAGATTATTTCTTTTAATTAAGACTGAGGCTGTGGAATTAAGTGTAGCTCAGGAACATACTGTCGTGAGAACAGAACAGGGTCTGTCTGTGCTTTTGGGAGTGTTTGAGCTGGGAGAAGTTAGGGATATGAGAAACTTAATGCTTTGCTTTCTCTTTTTGTGTTCATCCTTCAGTATCTGAGTATGGTGCAGATTCCTCACGTGCACACAACACACACATACGTACAGGCGGAGCACACACAGTACCAGGTCCACGATTGTTGTCAACGCCTGAGTTCACTGATGAACAAACACCGACTGGTTTATGTTCTGTGCAATATGTGTAACAATGCTACATAGAGAATTATTTAGGTTCTTGGATAGAGACATTAAAATTCCTTATTCTGCAATAGGCCTTATTCTGATTCAGGCCTTCTTAAATAAGCATGGCAGAAGAGACAGTGGTATCATTATCTAAAGCACATGTATGTACTTTAAACAGGCTTGAAAGAGGTTGAAAGACATAGTTTAACACAAAAAGTCAAAGCTCTGTTGCTGAGTTGGACCTTTAGTTTTGCCTGCCCTGACAGCCCAGCTGTGAGTTGGAAAGCCTTTTGATGATGGGCCCAGGGCAGGAAGATGAATTGCAAGGTATTGATTTAAGGTTGAAAAGATACTCTGAAATGCAAAGAAGATTTCATTAGTGATGATTCCGTGTATATTCCAGTTTGGGTCACATAATGTGCTGAAGTTGTTTCTCTGAAGAGACTGGATGGCATTTGGCTTGAGTATTTTTGCTAATGAACATGCCTAAATGGTTCCTCCTGTTGTTCCTTGAAGTTTGTAGGAGGTGCTCAAATGTGATGATCTTCTTCCGCAGGTGGATACAAGTTTGCAGAATGGTTTTGCCCCTGGTATGAAGCTTGAAGTTGCTGTGAAGTCTGACCAAAACACCTACTGGGTAGCCACCATCATTACTACCTGTGGGCAGCTACTCCTGTTGCGCTATGATGGTTATGGGGAAGACCGCAAGGCTGACTTTTGGTGTGATATCATGACAGCTGATTTACACCCCATCGGCTGGTGTGAGCAGAACAAGAAGATTCTCAAAGTGCCTGAAGGTATTGGCTCCATACGCAGAAGTGGGGTGTACATACAGAAGTATGCTTTGTCCTTTGTAAGCATGGTGGGTAGTCTTCGTAACTGCTGTAGTGTGCAGGTGGTGTTGCTCTGATGGCAAGGTGAAGTTATCTGCTATGCTTTTCTGAAATCCTGTGACTTACAGTAGGAAGTTGCTCTTTCCCTAGAGAGGAGTTAGCTTAATTTCAGAATTGGACTTACTTTTAGAGAGGCTGTGCTTAATCATCGCTCACCAAATTCTACTGCTTTGTAATTTCCTTTAAAGATATTGTTGTTGGTTTTTTCCTTTTTAGGGTGTTACTGGTGAGCACGTAACAGATTCTTGTGAATTAGGCAGTGCAAGAGCGTGGTAATGTCTTGTTGTCTGAATAATCTTTAACTGGCAGGAAGAATCACAGCCTGTCGTCTTCGCTTTTCACTTAGGTATCAAGGACAAGATACCTGACCAGGAGGAATTCCTTCAGCGGGCGCTGAAAGGAGCATGCAGTGCTCCGGCTAACCTGCTGGAAGGGGTGAGTGCTGCAGTGTGCTGTGTCTTGGGTTTTGTCTTTGTTTTCCTCTTTGTCATTAAGAGAACCACTGCTCAGATTGTCAGTTCAGTTCCTACTGTGAGTTTAGGGAGCGCTGTCATATGCTGCTGACCTTAAAGTTTCACTCCCTAATGTTTCCTATTTACGGTATTTAATTTTGATAGTGTTGTCCTGAAACATATCTGTCACTGCAGGTTTGTGCTGTTCATTAATCCTATCAAAAGAAAGACCTTTTTTAGACTCCCTTAGGATTTAGTCTTCCTCCTACTCTGCTCCTCCTTCATACCACTCTTAAGGAAATAATCCTTTATTTATCTAGCTTTCATGTTGTACCCTTTCTCCGTTGACTCCTTTCGTGGTTTGTTTGTGGGTTGTTTTTTGGGGGGATGGGTGGTGTGTTAAATAATGGGCAGGTTATTGTTTCACTTAAATCTTGCTGCTTTGCTAGGGAAGAACCAAATTTTTATCCCCTCCTCTGCATTTGAAACAATTTTGCACCTCATATTAGTGTCTGATCGTGAAGTGCGGAACTTAATTTTTTTTAAAATGCCATTGATGTCTTCATTACAACTAAGATTTTTATCTTTCTATCTCTTCTGTCTAGTCATCTTTGTATGCTAAATGACTCAGTTTTAGAACGAGATTATTCATGTTTACTCCAAACCTTGAATATGTAAGTGATAATGCTTCTGAAAATGATGATAAGAACTTAAGTGATATGTGGCTATCTACAGGCAGTGCAGAAGCTCTCATACAAGCGCCAATGATTCTGAACTCTGTCATTTCTGTGCTAGTGTTAGTAAGGGACCTGTATTTCTTTACTTCTGAATTCATACTTTATTTATGCCAAAAGAATGTGTATAAAGAAGTGGGAGCATGGAATTTGTTTTGGTCTGTTGTACAGAATAATTTGTGTTCTTTTTGTAGCTCCATAGAGGGAAAAATCCACTGGATCTCATTGCACCAGGCTCCCGGCTAGAGCTCCAAAATTTCCGGGATTCCCTGGAAGCCTGGATAGTCAACGTGGTAGAAAATGTTGGTGGGAGACTTAAATTGCGATACGAAGGGCTGGAGGACTGTGACAAATTTGATCAGTGGATATTCTACTTGGACCCTTTCCTTCATCAAGTGGGGTGGGCAGCTCAACATGGATATAGCCTGCAACCACCTTTAGGTAGGTTCTTCAAAATGGATATCTTTTATATGGTGATCAGAGGCTAGAGAATACTGCTGCTCTAAATCTGCCTTCTGGATGCATACGGTCTATTCTGCCTAATGAAACGTAAGTGAAAACAGTAAATGGTCCTACAAGACTTTTCACCCACCCGTTGCTAAATGGTTTTGACTGTAAAAATTTTCCATCTCTTGGTGGAAAGGGAGGAACTAAAGAAGGGATTGCCCTCACGGTTATTTTTGGGATGTTTGTATCTTGGGGGGGTGGGGAAGTAATCTTTTTTTTTAAGTATTGCTTAACAGGAGCTTTTGCAGTTGGAACTCCAAGTCCACTGGGCTAATTAAGGCCTCGTCTAAAGAAGTATTATGTGGATATGAAAATGTCCTTAAAAATAGGTGCCCAGGGAATGAGTGCCTGGAAGCAGAGGCAGAGGGTGGGACAGATTACCATGTTTTCCAGGCAGGTGCATGTCAGGGTAGACCATCAAAGAAGTGAGGCATAAAATGGCTGAAACACAAATGGATTGCTTATGAGCTGAGCAGTGGTATAATGTGTTTCCTGAGGAGGGGAAACCTTTGGATAAAACTGGAAAATATTGACAATTTACCCTTTAGCCTTGCTGCAAAGGCAGCTGTGCATCTAAGGTTCTGGCACACTCTGTGCTATTAGTTGGGAAAGTTCAGATTGTTCAGAACAGTTGTTTTTGTTGTATTTTTTTTTTAATGTTTTCCCTTTATGGCAAGAAGAATCATGCTGAGGAAAACAAAACCGTTTCTGTTGAAATGACTGAGCATACTGCCTTTGCTAGTGCTTGAGCAATCTCTGCTGAAATCAGGACTGTGAACAGGGAGATGCCAAATCACTGACAGAAACGAGATGGGTAGATTCCGCAGCATTGTCAAAGGGAATGATGTCTCTTAAAAACATTAGTTAGCTACTGGACTTGTTTCCTTTTTATGTCTACGCAAGGAGCCTTTGATATACTCACAGGCTTAGACTTCAGGGACCCTTTGTGCATTATGGCACTGGTACAAGTAGTTCCTCTTCTATCAGATGAATGTGTGGTCTGCAATTATAGATGCTAAAAGAGTAATTTATGCAACTGGGACAGAATTGTGGAACATTTATTGAGCTTTCTGCTTGCTTAAGCATAGAACAGACTAGCATTATCCAGCTAGGATTTGTTTTCTGGTCATATGTTTTCCTCGGAGTTGATGTGACCTCCATTTTCTCAGAAAAACTAGAAGGGGCAGCGTGTGGGTGATACTGCTGCTTGATTTCAGTCCCTTCTTGTAACATATCCAAACATCTAAGAAAACAGTGAGTTTTTAAGAAGGAAGGTATCTGCACAGATTCTGAACAAATGTGAATTTAGCACATGGAGGAGCACAAATCAAACTGTTTTCTGAGGGAAAAGATGACTACACTCACTGTTTTCCTTTCATTTTACTCAAGCTATTAGGTCCTTGAAGAGCGAAGCAGATTGGCAAGAGATCCTGAAGAAGGTGAAAGAGGAGGAAGAGGAGTCATCAGTTCCTACAGATCTCTTTAAGGTAAAGACACAGTATGTGTAGTTTAATGCTGTTGCTGATGTAATGAAAATACTATATTCCTAAGAAATGATTCAGGGAAGTCAGTCATTGTTACTGAAACTTGTTAGGCTGTTTAGTTTTGTTTTTTTAATTCTTTTCCCTTTATTTTAAAAAATCATACTATGATACAATTCCGGTAAAGTTAGACAACGCACCCATCACAAGTATGTGAGCCATTAGTTGTCATACTGGGAAAAATCCCTGGATCTGATCCTTTATAATGGCATCTCCGGTTGTTCACCAGCTGGTCTTGTGGATTACTGTCTTTCTAGAGGGGTGCAGGGTTACTACAGTCTCTTAATTGTGTGAGTACAGTGAAAAGTTTAACATATAACATCTAGTCTGTAACCTGATAAAGTCACACATGCTCCATAAGGTGTCCTGTTATATCCTGAGTGTTAGCAAATGTTACTAGTGAGTCTGAAGTCCAATATACATTAATTAAAATAAAAAAAAAATAAATCTTGACACGTTTTGAGAAGTTGGAATGTAAATTTAGTCCTTCAAGTTCTTAGTTCATTTTTCTCCGCTTCATTTGGGACCTGTAAGCAGAATAGAACAGGAGATGCTGTTGCTCTTGAAGGTATTGGGTCATATACAGAGCAAGATATACTTTGTCCTGGAGCGGGAACCCTGTTTTGCAGGTTTTTGTTAGCCTGAAAACTTTTATAGTTCTCTTTCAGATTAGCTCATGATGAGTGCTAGAAGTTAGGGTGGGGGGAAATTCTATTAATTTACCAGACCACCCTGTATTGTGAAATCTTACTGCTGCGTGGAGAATTTCAATGGAGAAAATCTTTGGGACTCAATTTCCTAAAACTCACAGAAAACTGTCAGCCTCGGAGGGCATAGTTGGACTTTTCTCTTCATTACTGAGAGTTTGCTGGTACTCCAACGTGTTTATTTCTCGGAATGAGCTAACAAAAGCTCAGGTTACCCTCTTCAGTTGAATTACATATGGTACATCTTTTTGATGGAGAAAGACAGAAAATCACTTGGATACTTCATGTTGCAGGATAAACCTGTGATTGGAGTGCACTCGTTCTCAGAAGGCATGAAGTTAGAGGCTGTGGACCCAGGGGCTCCTTTTGTAATCTCTCCTGCTACAGTTCTCAAGGTACCAGTGTTCTTTGACTTGTCCTGCTAAGATTCAATTAAATTGTTACTTCTCTTCTTAAATGCTCAGGAAATTCTCATTATATGATTGTCTTAAAATCCTGAACTGGTTTTCAGATTAAGTATTTATATGTCTCCTTTAGGGGACAGGTTGCCAGGAAAATAAAAAACAACCCAAACCTGCTGATGGTGAAGGCACTGGGTTTGAAAATAGGGTAAATTCCGTAAAGATACAAGCTCATAAAGGTCAAATGGCTGAAAGTGTCAAACCCAGATTTTTAAAATCAAATATAATCCCTCAGAATCTGAGTATCCCCTTGAAGATAGATTTTGGGGTTTTGTTTTTGAAAAAGTTAATGGCATTGCTATGTATAAGCTCTGATGTTTAGGTAGCCTGGTTTTCAAACAAGGGCCTATCCGTGGATTTAAAAGTTGAAATGAAAACTTCTCAACAAAATCAGGTTTTGAGCAACTTCTGTCTTCCTGTTGTAGTAAGCAGGTGAAAGGTTCTAAAGAGACCTGCTTTGATGCAGTAAACCAAAATGTTGCTGTACAACATAAAACGAGAACATTTTGGTGATCTCTCTCTTTAAACTCTAACATACAGTTTCTTCAGATAAGATACTCACTTATTACTAAAAGGTGCAACCAGTTCCAAGCAAAGCAAAATAATTTATTTTTCTTTATATTTTCCTGTCCTGCTCCTAGTTCCTTCAGGAGTATAGTGGTTTTACTTGTCACAGTCCATCCTAGGATACAGCTCAGCTTTGCTGAAATAAGCAGGTTTGTTACTGCAGAATGATAAGATGACTGCAAACTCCAATTGCTCTGCATTTTTCATAAGAAAATTTCATATAACACTTGACCTTATTTTTTTAAGTGCTTGTACATTGTCCTTTATTTATTTTTGTTAAGTTTCCAGATAATGCAGAGGAGTCTGCTGGTTTATGAATCCCATAGATTCTTTTTAAATATTTTTTTATTTGGGGTTTTTTTTGATGTTTTGGGTTTTTTAACCTTCACAGTATTTCAAGGTACAGGGTTTCCATCATGCAGTGTTGCTGTTTATTAAAGTTATCAAAATGGGGGAGAGGAAGCAGCAGATGAGAATCCACTACTTACCAGACCACATGGTTCTCTTTTGGCTAACTACAGGTATACAATGACAAATATTTCATGGTAGAAATTGATGACTTGAGACCAGAGCGTACAACCAGCCAGTCTTACATTTGTCATGTCAACAGTGCTGGTATTTTCCCTGTGCAGTGGAGTCTGAAGAATGGCTTGCCTCTCAGTCCCCCACCAGGTATGTTTGTGCAAGCTTGTCATGCTCGCTCCTCTTTGAAGGAAGTAGATTGCCAATCCCCAGAGCGCTACGTTTAGGACAATGCTTTTGCAAAAGAAATGCATGTAGCAGCACAAGCAAAGAACAAGAAAGATCAAATTCTGAGAAACAGGAGCTTTGAGTTAGTGAAACTGAATTTTCCTGGGTACATGCCTGGATTTGAGAAGATGACAGCGGCTGGGGATGCTGGTCGTGCATAAAAACCTGAACACTTGAACAAACGGAGTATGTGTTCCCAGCGCCATAGGCAATGTTGATTTCAGCATTAATTAACATGATAGCAGAAGCCTATAGTCTTTGCATTGGATTTTTGCTTCTGGTCAAAATGGAACATTGTTATCCACTGTCTTATAGTACTTTTAGAATATCTTATCACTTAGAAGTTAATGAAGTATTTTTTTTTCCAAGGACCTATCAGGCAAGGTAGCAGATTGCTGAAACATTGCTTCAGGACATGAGGGAATTGGGGAGTGATCCTCAACTACTGAAATATTAATGCGTTTCTCAAAATGGAAATGTCAGTGGTATTGTAAAACCAGGGACTCGGTACTCTTTTCACCACCACAGAATTCGGAATGCTTTGTTTTAGCTGCTCGTGACATCAGAGAAGCAAAGAGCATAGGATGTTTGTCTCTTGCCTTTCCTTGGGTAAGGTATGAAAAGTGGCTTTGCTTGACCCAGCATTACCTAGAGTTTTGCATGTGAAAGATGAAGTCTCACTTTCTAGGCATTTGACTGGAGCTGACAAAGGTTTTAAGCTTCTCTTCTTGTAGTCCCCCTGGAAATGGTGGGCATTCTGAATTGTCTCAAGGGTCCAATTGACACTGATAAAACTGAGAAAAATAAATAGGTCTCTCTGAGGAGTAGATGAACTTCATATTTTTAGTTTGTCATGTTAATAGGATATTCTTAGACTAGTTTTAAAATTTTGTTTGATTTCTTAAACGCTTGTCACAGGCATCCCTTGTAGGCGAGTACTTCCAAGGTACCGCTGGAATAATTGCTGCTAATATACTGCCAGCCTTAAACTATCATGGCAGGACACTTCTGGACCCAGTTCCTTCCAGTTATTTGCTTTTTATTAGACCACAGGGAAGCAAAGTATTTCCTCTAAGTAGGATTTAATTTGTCTTTGTGTTGGAGAGATGCTCTGTCTCCTGATGGATTCCATGTTAAGACTCTTCCCTTCAAACATCTACGCAGATTTACAGCTGTTAGCAAACTTGACAAGCCTCTTAGGACAGCTGACTGCTCTCTTTAATGACTTGGTGTTTAACATTTGTTTGAGAGAGTAACATGTTGGTATTGAGCACATTTTGGGTGCTCTATTTAAAAAAAAAAAAAAGTTTCAGAGCTGACATGACATTAATGAAGTAATCTTGTGGAGGCTTTGCCAGAATTTCATCTATACCCTGTGAAATGGGTGCAAACACTTCCCCGAGTTTTGATTGCTGCCCTTGTCTGCTTAGCAGATGTACTAGATTCATGCTTCAGGTTGCTCTATGTGAAGTTGCTTTTAGTTTGAGGTCATTTCAAGGAAAAAATGGGAATCAAGGTGGGGCAGTCCCCAAGAGCCCCTCTGCACTGAACATGAAGAGGATATCTCAGATATGTGAGAACCATGACTGACCTCGGATGGCTCAGCGAAGCCCTAGTCAGCTGGCAAACTTGAGTGGCTCCAATACTTCATGCCAGCTTCAAATGACTCCTTTGTTCTCATGCTGTTACACTAACCCTTTTGCTTTTCCTTCACCTAGGGTATCCTGGGCAGGACTTCGATTGGGCAGACTACCTCAAACAATGTGGTGCTGAGGCAGCTCCCCAGAGCTGCTTCCCTTTGGTAAGGTTCTCTTGCAGAAAAATCTCTCTTTGTTATATGAATAACACTCTTGATTCTAGGGAGATGGACATTTTACATGGTTTTTACTTAAAATACCTGTGATAAATGAGGAAATGGAAGAGTTAAGAAAGTGGCAATGTATGTGAACGATAGTAGGTGCATGCCAACTTCCTGGATAAGTAAGTGGTGGACCAAATGCTTCAGCTGTGATAAAGCAGATCGAAAAGAAACGGATGTTTTGTAAAATTGAGATGTGTAAGGGTCCATGGAATAGTTATAAAACAGTATTAATCCTCGGCACGCCTGTAATTGTGGCGACAGGGCCTTTTAATAGACCTTGTTTTGATTTACTTAGTGTACTCTTTCAATCTTCCTACCTTTCAACTTGAAAAATTCATTCCATTGTATTAATCAATACCAAGTCATCTTAAATTAGTACCAAATAATCATTTTACATTAGTCAGCACCTGAAGTACTTGCTAGATTTTGGGCTTTTGTTGGTTCAATGACAGTATTGCTGTCTCCCAAAGCAGAATACCTTGTCAAGCAGAAAAAGATACTATTAACACCTGCCTTCCAATTCCATTTACAATACTTGGGCTGTTGCAGTGCTTAGGGGAAGAAATTAAAATGAATAATTACCTTTTTTTGAAGAGGGTGTTGCTGGTTATGAATTCACGTTGCCCTTGTTCTGTCTTGTAAGCTGTGGCATCTTAGAACAGGTCATTGAATTTATTATCTCTTTTCTGAGCAGAGTTGATCACTGTAGGCTAGGTCCAGAATTTGTAATGTATTGATCCTGTAATTATGTTGCAGCGTGGCTCTGGGAGGAAGAGCCCTCTGTCTGGCTGTTCCTTCTTATCTTTAATTCAGGTTCTTCAGAACTGGATAAATACCCAGTCTTACATTTTGGAAATTTTTTTTCTAAATGGGGACTAAATTGGTGAATAAAATTAAATCCTACTTATCAAAATATTTAAAATTAAAAGAAAGCCTCCTTTGCTGTCTGCTAGAACTCACTTGGATGAGACAGGAATGTTATTTGCATATGTAAAATGGATTTCCATAATAGCATAGAGTGGTCAGACTATTTGTCAGACTTAGCACTTAGCAAGCAAGCACCAGAGAATTCCTGGCTGCTCTAGAATGCACTCAGCCCTTGCAGTGAGTCTCAGCATCCTTATTTTTGAGTACAAGCACGTTCTTTTCTAGGTTTGTTTATAGAACCTTTTTAAACTTAAATTCTTTGTGGTTCATAATATATCTTACTTGTATTCAATGTGCTAATTATCTGAACTCTTCTCTGACTGCTCTGCATGGGTATCTTTCTACATTACTCAAACACTGAGGCTTCTATGTGCTGCTTCTGTTTGTGGCTATTTGTATCATATACTGGGTATACAGATGGTGTTTTACTGAAGTATTCTTTTTCCTAGTTAACTTCTGACCATGGATTTAAAGAGAATATGAAACTTGAGGCTGTGAACCCAGTTGATCCCGAAGAAGTTTGCATTGCTACAGTCACCAAGTTGAAAGATTCCTACCTCTGGCTTCAGCTGGAGGGTAAGCCTGATGTGGGAGAGGAGGGTAGCACTTGCAGTGATTCTTCTGTAGTACCATCATTGAACCTGAGGAGTATCTGGAGCAAACACCTGCTGAATATGGGCAGCGAATCATCATTTCTCCAATGAAAATACAGCAAAACCCCACTTGCATTGTGTCTTTCCCGTTAGCCATGGATGGCAGAGCTTGCTTAAGCCAGGCAGAAATGGCATTTGTGCACTGCGGTGTGTCAGTGCTAGGCTCGTGCGCTCTGCAAAGTGCTGATCAGTGTCTTTTAGAAAGCAAGGGCCTTGTAAAATTTTACAAATAACTGACTCACATTCTGAGCAAGCTTTGACCAGACCTAGGAAGAAACCTTTTAGAGAGGTTCTTCATGAAGAAGCAGACGTCCTGTGTCAGCCATTCTCCATGATAATCCCATTTCTTGATTGGGAGTAAATCAGCATGCGCTTCCTGTGCACTGTGCATCTCTGCTGAACTGTGGATGGTGAATTCCCATCTCCAGCCTTTAGGAGGAAGCAAATGAGGTCAGGGAAGAATCTGGTCAGTAGAAGAGGATGAATAAACAATTGATATTGTGTTCCAGATATGCCATAAGTAAAAGTAGCTTCACTGGCAAACATATATCAAGCATTAACTAAATGAGGTTTTTTTTTTATTTTTGAGCTGTTTCAATTTTTGCTTCTCTAAACTGAACAGGCTCCAAGAAGCCCGTCCCTGACTGTATAGTGAGCGTGGAATCAATGAATATATTTCCAGTGGGTTGGTGTGAGACGAATGGATATCAGCTCAGACCTCCTCGCAAAGCAATAGGTATCAGTTCTGTTTCTTTTTGCCGTGGTTAGCTGGGTTGATAAAGATAGCGAGACCTTCAGGAGTAGGCTACTGCAGAATTATCGCAGGCATCACTGAATTTGGAAACACTCGCCACGTACAGAGAATCCGTGCCCTGTGCAACTGTTCCTCTGGCTGTTAGGTCCAGTTGGAATCCGTACAACAGCTCCAAAACTGGCAGTGTTGGCTTGAGACTCTTGCACGCTGTACGAGCGTGTGGGAACAATCCATTAGTCACACTAAAGAAATCGTATCTCTGTGTGTGCGCACACGCCCGTGCTATGCATATATTCTTGTCTGAGCTGTTCTTGCCATGTGTCTGACACTAATACTCACTTTACACTTGCACTTGTGCAAGTAAAATTAATGCCATGACAAAACAGTGTTGAGTGTGTACACGCTTTGGAGTTGCAGCACAGGGGACTAGCTTTCTAAACAGGCCAGATGGTTATGATCCCGTAATGACAAAATGTGGAGAAGTAAATCCTATCTGTTTTAACTACACTAGCAAGTGGTTTGTCAGCTCTGTTTATTGAAGTTTAATGGGACTTGGAGAAACTGGAGAATTTTCTGAATGTTTATTAAGTAAGATAATGAAATGGTAAAACTGGAATGAGCTGTCATTTACTGCAAGTCAAAGCAAGAGGAACTAATCCGAGACATGTCTGCACTGCCAAGGACAGAGGAGGAAGAGGAGGGAAAGACAACAACCTAATTGGAGAAAAGATGCTTTAAAAAACAAAATAATCCAGAAGTTTGTTGGGGACAAAGCCTGAAATAGCTGAAGAGGCACTTATTGCATTCCCTTGTTTAATATTATTACCTGATTGTGAAAGCCAGAATTAGCAAGGGGACCCATCGCCTAACTGACTTACTCAGTGGCAACAGTGATTTCCTCCATAGCAACTGGCTTAAATCATACGTGTTTCTAACCAGCTAATTTCATTCCATTTCAATGTTAAATGGTGTTGAAGTTCGCTGTGCCAGGAAGGTGGTGAGTTAGACCTATGAACCTAATAACTTTTGGTTAGGTTTTAGCACCTTTGCGTGCCAAAAAGGAAAGCGTATCGTCCCTTTTTGGTGGGTATTACAGGTAGTTTAGGGGTTGTGGTGCAAGCAAAGATGCACAACAGGTGAGATTTCCCAGAAGCTGGGGGATATGCATGTCTGATTTAATGAGATTTAGTGAGAGCTGAAGTTAAACCTTTTGAGTTACTTCAAATCACATGGGCCAGCATGTCTCCAGTGCAGATGGGTCAGCTATCTGACACTGCGGTGACTTTGAGCATAGGTTCTTTTGGCGGATAACTCAGAGGAAGTGAGTCTAGTGTATGTATTGTACTAGAAGTTTCATTTGTTTGCCTCCTGTACTTTGCTGTTTATATTCTCTTCTTCTTCCTTTCAGTAAACAAGCAGAAAAAAATTGCAGTAGTTCAACCAGAGAAACAGTAAGTAACAGGTTTTTTGCTTTTATTTTTTGTTGGGGTTTGGTTTGGGGTTTTTTCCTTTTTCCAGTTGGTAAATCATGTTGTCTTAGGGAAGATTTAGCTTTACAGAAGTGCTGTACTGAGGGCTGAGAGATGCCACAATCCATTTATCTTAATGCTGCTAGTCCCTGTTGATGTTGAAAAAGACCTCTTGCACTGCTGTAGTAGGAGATCAAAAGCGTGGAATTTGTTTTTTTAACAGTGCCACTCAGCTGAATTATTGAATAGGTCGAGTCATTGAAGTTCTAGGGTTGAAATTGTTGATCTTTCATTTTTAAAAGATTGCATTTTCTGTCAGTATTGGAGTGCATTTCAGAAAAACTAGCCTGATCTTAAAACTGTGTTTGTAGGTTTGTGCTTGAGCCTTTTTTAGTAGTGATTAATAGGGAAAATTACTGGATTCCCTTCTGGTTCTATGCCCTTCTCAAATAATACAGTTGCTGTAACATAAGCGTGCTTAGAAAACGTGGCTGCCGTAACATGTAGCTGTGACTTTGCATAGCTGATGAGAAAATTTGGCTTGAGTGCAAGTGCTGTCATTTAGTAGATGAACTTCTAATAGTTGCTTCCCACATTAAATTTGGCCCAGACTAGCCAAAAAGGAGAGTTCTACTAATACCTACAATTCATCTATAAACTCTGTGTCATGCATATGAAATACGTTCATGTCAGGCTGCTCAAACATGCTCAGTAGAATGCCTGGCAGTTGGTTTTATTGACTCTTACAGCTTTACAAACACCAGATCTGTCAGTAGTCCTGCCAATGTTTTCATTGCTCCTAAAATACTGAGCAGACTGTTCTTCCGTGTTTTGTAATAGGGATTCTTACCAGAGTACTTGAGTCATTTTAGTTTAAAATCCTTCTTTTTCGAAATGCATAAGGTAAGACTGTACACTGCCTTGTGCCATGAAGTTAAAGGAGGCAGAAAATGTAAACTATTGTCAGTAACTTTGTGTGGTGGTTTTATCAGCGTGGTAGCCCATATAATTCAAGCAGGGAAGGATTGCTGCTAGCTGTAGCAGTGCAGTAGTCCTTTCCAAATTGAGTTTTATAGTCTTTTAGTAACTGAGAGGTGACCATCTTTACCAGCTGTCCCTTTTCCCAACGTTTTCTTCTTTTCATTTCAGAATTTTGTCTTCAAGGACAGTTCATGATGGACTAAAGAACCAGGAACTGAACTCATCTGACTCAGGTATTGATCAGAGAGGGCAGGCTGGCAAAGACAAAATCCTGTAACAACTCAGCAGCTCAACACTATTCTGTTAAGAGAGGGGAGAGGAGGAAAGAGTTTGAAGATTTTAATCCCTTGATGATTTGTTGACCCTCAAAAAGGACTGAAACATACAATTACTTTTGTCCTGCAATTGATCTGTACATTAAACCTGGAAATTAGATCTTTACACCAGAACATTCTCCCTGAAAGCAGAGAATACATGGAACCAAATGTGTGCTGTGACCTATGCAGATGATTTTTTTTTTATTGTCACCTGTTATGTTTAATAATGTTGGGAGAAACATAACAGGCACGCTGCATCTGTGCTCTTGAGTTGTTAGATTCTAGCTTTGGGAAGCAGGTTTGTCTGTTTTTTATGATAACTTCATAATCACGATAAACAACAGCAATTCAAACAGTAAACTGCTTTGTGTACCAGGTGGCGAAATCTAATAATTTTCTAAACTGTTGCAAGAATGAATGTGATGAATAAGTACATCTGCTGGTGAAACAGTCATACAGATCTATCTGTTTGGCAACAAAATGCCTCTTCTGCTGTTTTCTGTACAGTGAAATGCACATCTGAAGCTTCACCAAGTGCAAGCTTTATAGAAATGATTCGTGTCTGCTTAGCATTTTAATGGGCTTTTAATAGAGCCATAATGTAAATTTGACTTCATTTATTATCTGCCATTTATCAACTGCTGAATTTAAGATCTTTAAGTGATAGTGCTGCTCAATGAAGAATAACTACAACACTGCTAGGGTAAAACAATTTTGAATTTATACACAAGTATTGTACCATACATATTGTACATAACTTTAATTTTGAGCAGCATTCAACCATTTAATAGGTTTAGCAAACTTGATGTCACTTCATCAAAGGCCACTCCATCGGTTTCTGCATCTTTTGTTTGCTGGTTGAGCGAAAAGAGCCTAAAAATGCAAAGCAATACAATACTGCAGTTTAGGATAAATAGTGGAGAATAACTTTGCTACCTTCTCTGGTGGCAGAAGTTTAGGGGGGAGATAACTACTTGACCGGAAAATTTGCCTGGAATTGCTGTGTAGGAAGTGCTTCTGCTACCAAAATTTGGGATTGTCATCTTCTTGCCTGTCTCTCTGGTGTAATACCATAAAGCATCAGACCAGCCTGGAAGAGATGTTTATTTTCTGATAAATGACCAACTTTATTTCCTATAGTTTGACAGTTTGCAAGCATACATGTAAAGTTTGATAAATACTTGGGCACCGTGGAATAACTAGTGCTGTCATTGCAAAAGTGACACTGAAATTACCTCAAATTCATGTCATTCAAGACTTTTTCCCTTCCTGATTTTTACAGCAGGCAAAATATTCCACGTTGCAAGAAGTCATTCTTTGCCGGGGAGGTTGTGGCGTGTGATTTAAATCTTTGTTTTCTCATTTCTCAGTGGTAATTAATGGAAAGTACTGCTGCCCAAAGATCTACTTCAACCACCGGTGCTTCTCAGGGCCTTACCTTAACAAGGGCAGGATTGCAGAGCTTCCGCAGTCTGTGGGACCTGGGAACTGTGTTCTTGTTCTGAAAGAGGTGAGGGGGTCGGACATAGTGGACCTGCATATAGCAGTGTATCATAAATACTAGAGTGCCTCTCTAATTGTAGATGGGTAATTAATAAATTTTAGCTGATGATGAGTAAAGCAGTTTTCTTGTATAAAATCAAGTATAAAGCATGGACTGTTTTATGAATGGCTGGAAAGAGTAAAAGCCTCTCATCTGTCTGAGTTACAGTCAGTCTCCTACTGCTAAACTTTATTTTAGGTTAAAACAGAGTAACCTGTAATTACCACAGTCAAAGGAGTTAGAGTCTTTTTATAGCTGTAATAAATGCTTCAATTTTAATTAACACAAGTAGCTTGAGATAATCCCAAAATTCCTTTACAGTTTGCACTGTTGATGTTGGAAAAGAGGAAATACAGATTTTCTTAGTAGAAATCACAAACTATTTTTGGTAATTGGAAAATTAAAACAATTCTCTGTATTTTACAAGGTGCATATGATTTGCAAAGATCAGATGAAATTGTGGGTTTGCTTTCTAACGTAACTGAGGGAGGAGAAGAGGGAAGAGGCCATTCTTTAACGCCAGACAGCCTCTTCTCCAGAAGGTGTGTCACAGCAAATGTACAGACACTTTAATGCAATAGTTATTTTTCTGAAACCTCCAAAAAGGTCATGGGGTGATTATTATCTGATCCAAGAGGCCAAAAGTCTCCCAAGTGTTAACTATGTGCGCACACCGGAGCTCTCATGAAATGATCGCTGTAAATGCACAAACTGGCTCAACATGTCTGAAACTTTTACCTTCCGACCGCTTACCATAACTGGGAGAGACCTTAAGAAAGACTTTCTGGCAGACATGCTGTAAAACAGGAGTCCAGTGGACAAGAGTCAAGCTGATTATTGAAAAAGTTCCACTTTTGCGTACAGAAAAGTACGCCATCCTGCAAGTTTTCAGGACTCTGATGTAAGCACTCCAAAAGAGCAAGTGTGAAATTCTGCAGCAGCTTCATTTAACCTTGAAGGTTTAATCTGCTTCGCTGCCTGAAAGCGTATAAAGTATGCACAAATCCAGCTGGTGTACAGATGTGGAGTACTGCTAAAAGTTCAACCAATCTGCTTCGCTGTATTCATTTCAGTTATGACTCTTGCTCAGTGTATGAATCCTAGAGTGAGTCTGGTACTTGTATTATAGTTACTACTCTTCTGTTGAAATACAGACCTCTGGACTGTTGCATTAGTAGGACTGAAGCTGCAAGCTTGTTATGTCAAGGGTCTGATGCACCCAACTTGGGAATGATTTCAAATAAACACATACTGAAAATAAGAAATACAATTTGAATGCACATTTTGTCCTGCAGCCCCGCTAACTTCAGGCTATTCACAACTTTCAGTTCCTTTGCAGCACCAGAGAAATGCTCATTTTATTACAGTACAGGCCTTATCATGGTTCACGGAAGCAAAACAGGGGTGAGCTTAAGATTCTGCACTACGATTTTGTAGGAAGCAGTGGGTTGGCAGACAGCAAAATCCTGCAGCATTTTTTTGGCACATCTTCACCTGTCAAACAATCTCTAAGATAATCACTTGACTTTACTGAAGGTTGTACAAGTTTTGTAGTATTCAGCCCCAGGGTTTAATTTAGTGACGTGTAATTCAAGGGCAATGACTTGGAAATTGCTGGATACGCTCGTGACTCTGCAGGCAAATTCTGAAGGTTTGGCAAGGCCCAGAGTGTCGGCTGCTCTCAGTTTTCATTTTGGCAGTATCAGGAGGCATCTGTAATCTTGCTGTGAATGAGTGCTTTGATGCTAGATAATTTGGATGAATAGAAGTAATTTCCTATTCTATTCTGGCACTTTAAAACAGATTTATTGTACAAATAACTTAAACGTATTTTCTCCTCTTCCCTCCCTCACTGTAGGTCCTCACTTTATTGATCAATGCAGCTTACAAACCCAGCCGTGTCCTGCGAGAACTGCAGTTGGATGAAGAGGCTGCGTGGCATGGGCATGGAGAGACCCTCAAAGCCAAGTAAATTCCTGTCCTGTTTCCCACTTCATTGATTCCAATAGCAATGTTCTCTGCAGCCTGTGCTTTAACTTCTCACATATCAGAGAAGGAAAAATTGCTTATAGCACATCAAGATGCTGACAGATTAAGCTTCCAAACCTTTATAAAATTCTTTATGAATGTCTGGTGAAGTGCATCTGATTTTAATGCTCCTTAATATGCCAGCTGTGCTCTGCTACTGGTATGTAAGCAGCTAGCGGTGAAGTAAGAACGGTGTGGTCCTGGTACAACAAAGCATAGCCCCTGGCAGGCCTGCAGGTGAGGTTTAGGATAGTTTAATTCACCTGAAGATAGTTGTCAGTATCTTAAAGCAGAAGCACACACTGCTTGGGAAGTTTCTCAGCCTTCCATGATATTTCCACACAAACTTCTCAGTGGAAGAAGATTCCTCTGAAGTTAAAGCAGTGCTCTGAAATGGCCTGGCATGGAAATCTTCCTACAACAGCCTACCCAAAAGTACTCCCTAGTTTTCCCGCTGTGCTTTTTTTGGGTTGGAGCTTCTTTGCAAGATTCTTTTGTGGCTAGGAAAAAACCAGGGTTCATATCTACATGTATTTGATAAATCCAGATATTCCTTTATAGTTTAGTGATGGTCTTGTAATTAGGTCACTGTGTTTGCATACTAGAGATTAGATTTTCCCAATGTGCCATAGCACGCATTCCTACGTAGGTCTGAACACGTCAATAACTCTTTTGTTGGATCAGTTTCATGTGTAAAAGGACACCTTTCCATGTATTGAAGGATTGCTCTAGATTTGGACAACAGGAAGATCATATGGGAGGTTAATGTAAATAGAAGATGTAGCTAAAGAACATAGAAAAAATTATTTTGGTTTCATTGAAGTTGCTGTGTGCTTTCTTTTGTCACCGTAGTGACACCAGGGATATCTGGATTATGATACATGATATATCTCTTTTTTTCGATGCATTAACTAGATACTTGCAGGCCTGAGACATCCCTAATAGATATCAGCACGTGCCGTTAGCTGCGCTGGGAGAACAAAGCAGAAATGATGAATGACTTGGGCAGATATTTCACAGTGCAGCTCTGTCAGTGTCATGGCAAGGCTGATGAAGAAAAAGAAATCTTTTCTTAATTTAAATCAAACAGGAGCAATATGTGGAGTCATGGCAAGTGCCTGTCCTGACGAATTATTCAGCAGCTAGATGAAAGCTGATTGGAAATGTGACAGTGGCTCATTTGTTTGCCATTGTATGTGCGCAGAATGGCTCACTAGAAGCTGTCTGCTGTTACCTTGTAGTAGCTGAATTGGCGCACTCTGTCTTGGTTTTAGGGACCAGCTGTCCACATCACAGTGAACACCTCTGCAGTCCAAGAGTAACAAAAAAAAGAACAAACCATCTGTGAACAAAGAAAACAAAACATCTGAACTCTGGGCTAGTCCTCTCAGATGGTATTTTATAGTCACGGGCAGGGCAGTGTTGCTCTGTGGGGTACTGCAGGCGTCTCTCTGGTGCTGGCTTTTTTTCTTTGCTGGAGGGTCTGGTGTAAAAGACAGGACTACCTGGGCTGGTCGGTCCGTAAAGTTCCTCATCGCTCAGATTTCACTGAGTTTGATCTCAAAGCAAGATTTTTGTACACCTCTCAGTGAAGTGCTTTAATCCTGGTGATTAGAGAATTCCTGAATTATGACCACGTTTTCGATGTTAGGTACAAAGGGAAGAGCTACCGTGCAACTGTGGAAGTTGTGAGGACGGCAGATCGGGTGGCAGATTTCTGTAGAAAAACATGCATCAAGCTGGAATGTTGTCCAAACCTCTTCGGCCCTCAGATGGTGCTGGATAAGTGTTCAGAGAACTGCTCTGTCCTGACAAAGACTAAATACAGTGAGTAGGCAGCTGATCTCCAACCAAGGTGGGGCTTGGGGTGTTACACTTTGGGTTTCTTTTGGCTTTGGCTCCAGAAGGAATCCAAAGTACATTGCTTTGCTTACACAAGGAGCAGCTCAACCACTACATACACAGGCCCACAAAATATCCTTATGCCAGTGCACAGGGAAAAAACCAAGTAATTTTATATTAAGTTGTGGATGGATAAACTTCTTGTTGTATTTGGGACAAGAACTGACTCTAATATTGCAGTTCAAGTGGCATTGTAATTGCTTTTACCGTTTTCTTGTGGAACAAAATAACTTCAAACTCTTAGCTTATAGGTTTTTTAGTTTTTAGAGGGTTTTTGAACTAACATCAACCATTTGACATTGTGAGAACAAACAGTACATTGAGGCCATGTTTAAATACTACAAAACATCGCAAAAAGCAACATTTAATTGGACCAAGTATGTCCACCTTGATTTTTGTATAAAATCTGATAATTTTGGGCTTCTTGGAGATAGAGGAAGTAAGTCTTTATAGGGCAAATAAAACTGATTAGTAACTCTTCTTTAAACCAAATGGAAGAGGAAAATACAGATGTACTAATTTTCAAGCTTTGCAGAATTGGGGTTTCTATTGGGACGTGTCCTTCTAGTGGTGTTACAGTCCTGATGATGGACAAACATCATAACTACTGACGCTGACAGTGCATTTCAACACGATGCTCCTTTCTTCTGTCCTGGTAGCACACTATTATGGAAAGCGGAAAAACAAGCGGATAGGTAGGCCTCCGGGTGGCCACAGTAACCTGGAAGTAGCCATGAAGAAACCAAATAAAAGACGGAAGAGAAGAAAACATTTTTTTGTTCATAAGAAAAAACGTTCTTCTACTTCGGTGGACAACACTCCAGCTGGATCTCCCCAGGTACGAGGCTGCCAACAACTGTAATAGATACAGAATGTGGTCTTCGACCAGCTACATTTGAAACAAGGGGCTATTACTTCCTCGTAACTTCAGGTTACAGCTGACAAATGGGTGGCGATGGTTGTTTTTGTCCTAAACTTACTATTTTTTTTTTATTTTTTTCCCTACCTCTTCAGGGCAGTGGGGGAGAAGAGGAAGACGACCAGGATGAGGTAGATGAAGAATCTCTGACTGAGGATAGTACCTCAGAGCACCAAGATGAATTGCTTGAGGAATCAGAGGTATCGGAGAAGAAATCACTGTCGTCCTCTCCTACACAGAGTGAACTGTCTCATTCCCTGGCTCAGGACCGAGACAAGCGGAAGAGGAAGCTCAGGACCTTTTCCTTTTCTGATGATGAAAACAAACCTCCTTCACCAAAGGTAACTTTGAATGTAGATCTCTGTTCTAGCTTGCTCACTGTTGGGCAAGCACAAATATGTTATTAAATACTCTGTTACCCCATAAAGGGCATTGTGAAGACAGTACAGAATAATTAAAAATCATTATTTTGATTACAGTCACGTTACAGGACTGTAATGAAGACTAACCAGAAAGCTGTAGACAGAATGGTGAGTTTTCCATTTCCCAGCTCTTAGCACTCCTCTTGGTTCAGCTGGAGCAGTGGTGTGGTGTCCACCAAATCCTGGTTTTAGATCCCTGCTTGCTGGCTCTAGCAATGTTAGAGCCTCCATCCTCAGCACAATGCTGTTCTGCACATCTCTGCTAACCAAGAAACCTCTACAGTTTGAGCTCTCCTTAGAGCTTTATTTGGCAGCAGAAGGTTTGAGTGTGGGGGAATAAAGGGGAGTGCTGGTCCATTGCATATGTAATATTTTGGGAATTCTTTTTGTGCTGGGTGGCTTGTGTAGGACATAAAGATGGAAGCTGCTGAAAAGCTGCACCTGGACAGTAACCCTCTGGAATGGAGCGTGGCTGACGTCGTACGATTCCTCAAATCCACTGACTGTGCACCACTGGCGAGAATTTTCCTTGATCAGGTATCATTTTCTGTCCCTTAAAACACTGAATCTGTCACTTTGCTTCTTATCCTCTAATGAATCACAAAAAGAAGCTAGTTTAAATTTTATAATTGGGTTTGGAGGAAACAAATGCGCACGCAACCTTCTGCAGTCTGGGAGAGGAGAGTTAAGGGAATGACCAGAATTTTTCAGGTGTCTTAGTACTCGGTGGAGTTCATTTTGGTCTGTGGGGCATCCAAATGCCAAAACTACAGAGAAATTTGCCATGAAAAAAATTGTCTATCAAAACTGTAGTACTAGAACTAATGATAAGTATGGTTTGTGGTAGATGTTTCAGAAGATGCTTTTCCTTGTAGAATTTCCGTTTCTACAGAAAGATGCAGAGGTTAGGTAAAATGGCTTTCTGCATGAGATTTCTTTGGTTTCTGTCATAGGTTGATTTTTTGTTGTTGTTGGGGTTTTTTTGTTGTTGTTACAGTCGCATCTCATGAGATTCTGTCCCTTAGCTGGTGAATTTGAGCTGACATTTTAAGAAAGAGAGACTTTCAAGCTGCCTGGAGTAGCAGAGAAGAAACATCTAATTCTTAAACAGTCTTGAATCTGAAATTACAGCAAGTCAAAGTTGAAGGAGCAGGGAAAATAAAAATGCAAAGTCACTGTGGAGTTTTTGTCTCCTGACAGGAAATTGATGGCCAAGCACTGCTGCTGCTGACCCTGCCCACCGTTCAGGAGTGTATGGACTTGAAGCTTGGGCCAGCTATTAAACTTTGCCATCACATTGAGAGAGTGAAACTTGCCTTTTACCAGCAGTTTGCTAACTGAGGAGCAGCCAAGTTGAAGTGGACCTTTGAAGCACAACTACGAAAATATGCTCCTTTGTATCTAGCAAGGAAAGCCAAATGAAGTTAAACTGAAGCCCTGGTGACCTAAGAGCATCTGTCAGCCTCGGTTTTTCACTTTGACAAAAGGAAGACAACATCTGGAGCAAAATGCCAATGCAAACACAGGGGCTACTCTACCAGCTGCCAGCTCGGGAACACAATAGTCTCTTGCTCTATGGTTCCCTTTTTTTAATGTATTTTTTAATGATTACAGAAAAGTCTCCTATGGTGGGAAATGACATTTCAATAGTTCTGTTGGCACAGAACTTTAAAAGGAGAAACGGATCCTGTTTACGTTAGCATGTAGGCTGCCAGAAATAACCTTTCTCTGTTCCTGATGATTCACAAATGCCCTTCCCTCCCTGTGGACCAACACTTGCTTTACCACAGCACTGGCTTTGGAATGTGCTTTTGCACATTCGTGTGTTAATGTTGAGTTTTTTAATGAATTTGTTCATTGTTAGGACAACAATGTGGCCACAGGGTTCTGAATGTACAGTATAGCAAGAGTGTGGTTCCTTTGGGTTTTTTTTTGTTTATTTTGGATTTTTTATTTTGTTGTTGTTGGAGTTTTGGTTTGGTTTGGTTTTACTACCTCTGTAGCCTGAGCAGTAGAAGTGATGAACTAAAAAGGGAGGGAACTACTTCTTCTGGATGAATCGTCTGTAGCTGCACAGCAGTCTCTCCTCTGTAGGCATGTCAGGAGCACAAACCAGTATCAGCATACAGAGCTTCTGTTCCAAAGCTGTAGCTGAAACCTGTGTAGGCTTAACCTGGGTGTTACCTTTTTCTCTGATGTCAGAAAACTTCATTATTTTGCACTTCTCTTACAGACAGGCTGTAGGAAAAAAGGAAGGAAAGAGAAAGTGCCTCTGCATTTTCTATGTTTTGGTTAGATAACATTTCCTGGGTTGTTTTGCTTTTGTTTTTTTTAATTGTGTGAAGTTATTTCCTTTTTCTCATAGCAAACCATTGGGCCATGTACACAGAGCCTGTCAGCGGACCTTTGCTTTGCTACCTGAACATCGTTTTAGACAATACACTAAGAAAACTGCCATCAACAGAGGACTGCAACTTAGCTCTACCAGTGTTTGCACACTGGAAACTCTCTCATGAGCATGACTTTGTATTTTTAACTGTTTACAGCTGCTCAGCATAAGACTTGATGAAAATGTGGGGAGCTAGGATGGGGTTTGTGTGCATTTTTTTTAGAGAAACGTAAAGGACCAGAGGGACATCTAATTCCATTAGTACACCCATAGTAGGATGAACCCCTGATTTTAATTTTCCAGGGTAATAAAACCCCATCAGCCACTTGCTGTAGACCTGTGCTTTCCACTTTAAGTACCAGGGCTTCCCTTACTTTCCATTAAAGGTGTGGGAAACTTGCATCAGGCTCAAGATCTGCATCAAATGAGCATTAGGTTTCAGATGGCTTGCATTCATTTGCTCTGCCTGTTCTCACAGTCTTTGGGGGAGCACAGGCAGGAGCTTCATGTGTGCAGCCCTGGTCCTTTATCTCCTACTCAAATACTTTTTTGCAGAAAGCCCCGACATACTAATACATTTGAGATAGGAAGGTCCTCACTGCAGGAATATGTTTTGGAAAGATGCATTTGCTGGTTTCTGATAAACACTGGTTACTCTGGCCAAATGGGTTGATTCAAGCATCTCTTAGGCCTCCTGTGGTCTGTTTTTTCTAACGCTGTGAGCTGTAGGATTCAGCGAGAAGGTTGCCTGAGCTTGCACAGTCTGCCACATAGGTGTTGAGGGGGACGATAGAGTAAGCAAAGCTAAATAACTGGGGTTGATTTCTTTTGCCCCTTAGGATAACTGCCTAGTCAAGGCAGAGCTATTTCCAGAAGTGCTAAAATCGGGTTATTTTTTTTTCCCTTTCAGAATCAAAACGTAAATGTCAGACAGACTGTTTACTATCTTAGTATTCTTGAGCGAGGGAGGGCAGTGCGTAGCTAGGACAAATTTTTCCTCCCAAGTTGTAAGCAGAGTCTGAAAACATAATTGAAATCAAAGCCCCCTTCTTCTTCCTTACACCAGATATGTGGCCAATAAATGGATGTTTTGGCTCTTCATGCTGTGTTTAATTCATCCACTTGTACTCCATTCCCTTAGGACAAGCTCGGTGATAAACCATTAGGCCTGAAAGAATTTTTGAAAGAAACATTGCTGCTTTGCTGTCAGCATCTTGTCTTGAGAAATTTGACCAGCAGAGAACTTATGGGCTGGAAGATGATGATGCTTTTGGACCATATTTGTCATTCTTCAGGCTTTCCAGAATCCTATTGCACTGATACCCAGCAGAATTGACCTGCAGAGCCAAGAGATGTTGCTTCCACCTTTCCCCAAGGACAGATAGATGTCTTTTTAAATAGTTGTCAGGAGAGAACAGAGCTTAAAAGGTAATGTAGTGAACCTGTTAACGTGGCGCCTAGGGTTTTAAATACAAATGTCATACTACTTTTTCTCAGTAAGTAAAGCAGTCAGCAGTTTCAGAAGTTAGTGGGGTACTTACTGGTCACCTTTGGCATGCTTTATAGGCTGGATTTTTCTGCCTTGTTTTGGGAGGCACTGACAGTCTGGTCCCAATGGGATCTATTTTTGTTGAGATTTTCAAAAGGGATGTTTTCATTATTTGTGAAATGTTTTTATGCTGCACACGGGTACTGTACACTCTGTTTCCTGGAAAAAAAATGCACTCTGTTTTATTGCTGGATTTAAAAGGGATAATTGGGGCTTTATCTTGATGGATTGTGTTTCTACTTGACTCTGTTTCAAGTTCCTCTTTCTCGATGCATGGCAGATGACACAACTGCACTTATATTTGTTCATCTATTTCAGTATGACTTGAAATCAGCTCACGTGCTGCTTTAGTTGCTCTGTTTCTTCAAAACTGGATTTTGGGTAGCCGACGGCTGAATCTTGGCTTCGGGTGATACCGATATTTCACTGGCTGGAGTTGCTGGGACTGCAGTAATTTAGGGATTTGTGCTGTCCCCTACCACATCCATTCACCATAAGACATATGACAAAGCTGAAGTCCCAGAGGAAGGCAAGTGGTGTCTTGCAAATGTCTTCAGTACAAGAAGGCCTTTCACCGGGCCTTGTGTAGTGCTTACATGGATGGTAAAAGGAAATTATTTCCCTTGGCTGTCCCATTGAGGGTTTGTATTCTTGCCTGTCATCTTTTCATGTGCACTATACAGTCTCAGCTTTGCACGTCATAGCTTCAGAAACCCAGTGGTGCCTCCATGTGGCACTCATACTGTGCTAAGCTTACCTTTGTTAAGCAGAAAGATTTTGTTGGGTTACCATAGCATGCTTTCTGCACCAACACAACGAGTCCCGAAGAGAGAAGTATTTGACCTCCAGAGTTGTCATGGAAGGTTAATGTGGTAGAATTATCCACCAAAGCACAAGGAGCTTGCAGTCCATCCTAAACTGAAAGCAATCCTTCCAGGAAAGGAGAGGTACAGCACTGATCTTGGTGAATGAAGACTACTTTTTTTCTAACGCTAAACATTTCTGAAACTTGCTCTTTAAAGAATGAAGTAAAAGGCAGATTCACTTGTGTGTTGTATGGAACTCCAGGAGTGTTTGCAATCTCTCCTGGGATTCATGGAAACAGTACATACAGAGTTCGGGAGCGGTGGTTAAGATTACTTTCTCTTGTCACAACTTGCAGCAGTATTTTGTTGTTTTACGATTTGCTAGTGTTTATTTTTGATTCCAATGATGCTTTAAAGGAGGGAAGGAGTATTTAGCTGCTAGGTCCACAGAAGTGTAAATATATTTACAGTTGATTGGGCTGAGCACTCCATTCTTCTGTATAAAGTACAAAGACTTGGTATGTTAGCAAAAGGGAAAGTGGCTTGCGAGATTTTTGAATGTAATGGAATAGGCTTCAAAACTATCAAGCTCAACTTGGAGACTGGATATACCTTTGGACCAAATCTGTTGTTAGCCGAGAAGTTCCTAGATGAAGTAGCCTTACCAGAAAGCCAAAAATACCATGATCCTATACAAAGCTACTCTTCAACCAGTCCTGTCACGTTGTGGCCGACCGGTTACTGCCTACTGTGAGCTCCAATTACCGAAAAGGAACTAAGCACAAAGACATAGGCTCTGTCTGGAGACTTCAGGTGTTGGCTGAAGGCTCCATTTTAAAGGGATTGTGTGCTGAAACCACACTTCAGAGTGCTGCCAACCTTCCCCAAACACACATGTAGCCTTGTTTTCAAAGGCAGCCTTTTGGGTGGAGGACTAGAATGGGACTTGGGAACACCAGATACAAAAGCCTCTTTTATTATGTGTTTTTATGTGTTTTTCTAAAAAAAAAA